>SJXQ01010220.1:204701-379738 GCA_006408695.1 Aepyceros melampus | reverse complement strand
GGTACCTGTGTGGATGCCGGCTGGAGGCTGGGTTGGGAGAGAGGGTCTTTGGGGGAGAGAAAGGGGTAAACGAGAGGTGCCAGAGCTGTGGGTCACTCTGTCCATCTCACCACCAGTGTGTGTATGTGTGTGTGTGTGTGCGCGCGCGCGCGTGCGTGCGTGTGTGTGTGTGTGTGTGTGTGTGTCTTCCTGCTTCCATCTCTCACCCTCCTCCCCGCCTCAGGCTCTCAATCTCACCTTTTCGCTCAGCTACTGCCTCTCCTCTCTCTCCTTTCCAAGCATCCTCCCTGAGAGCCTGCGCGCGCTCCTGCCTCGCACTCTTTTGAGCCTAAGCAGACCTTCTCCCGGACCAGCCAGATCCAGCCTCTCAGCGCAGTCGTGTCCCTGAACCAGTAAAGCAGAACCGGCAGCATGTGGAATGCAACGCGGAGCGAGGAGCCGGGGTCCAACCTCACGCTACCGGACCTGGGCTGGGATGCTGCCCCCGACAACAACTCGCTGACGGACGAGCTGCCATCCCTCTTCCCCGCGCCACTGCTGGCGGGCATCACAGCCACCTGCGTGGCGCTCTTCGTGGTGGGCATCGCGGGCAACCTGCTCACCGTGCTGGTAGTGTCACGTTTCCGCGAGCTGCGTACCACCACCAACCTCTACCTGTCCAGCATGGCCTTCTCCGACTTACTCATCTTCCTCTGCATGCCCCTCGACCTCGTGCGCCTCTGGCATTACCGGCCCTGGAACTTCGGTGACCTGCTCTGCAAACTTTTCCAGTTTGTCAGCGAGAGCTGCACCTACGCCACGGTGCTCACCATCACCGCGCTCAGCATCGAGCGCACTTCGCCATCTGCTTCCCGCTGCGGGCCAAGGTGATGATCACCAAGAGCCGGGTGAAGCTCGTCCTCCTGGCCATCTGGGTCGTGGCTTTCTGCAGCGCCGGGCCCATCTTCGTGCTGGTCGGAGTGGAGCACGAGAATGGCACCGACCCTCGGGACACCAACGAGTGCCGCGCCACCGAGTTCGCTGTGCGCTCCGGGCTGCTCACCGTCATGGTGTGGGTGTCCAGCATCTTCTTCTTCTTGCCTGTTTTCTGCCTCACTGTGCTCTACAGCCTCATCGGCAGGAAGCTGTGGAAGAGAAGACGCAGCGAGGCGGCGGTGGGCGCCTCGGTCAGAGACCAGAACCACAAACAAACCGTGAAGATGTTGGGTGGGTCTCAGCGCGCCCTCGAGCTCTCCTCTCCCCGTACCTTCCCCTTCTCCCGGAGTCTCCCTCTCTCTCCTGCTTCTTGAAGTCTATGTTGCCCTATAAATCTCTCAATTATTCTCTCCAGTTTTGGTCTTCAGCCCTCTCTTTGGTCTCTAGTTTCTCTGTCGTGCGTCTATTTTTTTGTTTTCCATTTTTTTCTCTGTCTATATACCTCTGTTTTCCTCTCTCCTTTCTCCTTCCCTCCTCTTGCCCCTTGACTTTCTCCTCTGGTCTCTTTCTCTTTGTGTGTGTCTCATTCCTGGTCTCTCCTCTCTTTCATGGAAAAATGTCCCACCTTTGTATTTCTCTACAATGTAGTGCCTACTAGCCTAGAAACTTTGTGTCAAAACTGAGATCTTTCAGTAAAGAATCTATTGTGGTCTTAAAGTATTAAAGTTGATGTTAAGCTTCCTGCCTCAATATGGAGATAACTAAGTTGCATTAAGAATAACAGGTACTGGGAGTGACAAAATCAGGCATTGACTCTAGAAAGCATTCATGGGTACATTTAACCAAAGATGTGATCATTTGGATAATTCTATCAGAGAAGATTCATTTTTCTTTCAACATTGTGATTTGCTTTTTGACTTTTTTTTTTTTTTTTTTTTTTTAGATAATTGCCTCAGTTCTGATGCTGTTTATACAGCTTTGGAAGAAAGTACTGGGATATCTGTTTTCATACTTACCTTTCTCTCCAAGTAGGAAAGGCTAGATAAACTAGGATAGGCAGGCTTCCAACATGAGAAAAGGAGATGAGGTGGAAGCTGGTAGGACTTACTACCTCTCCCCAAGTGAGCCTTCAGAAAACATCTGGATGCAATGCCACATGGGAGCATGTATGGAATAGTTATTCCATAAATTCAGCTTCTGTAACTGTATGTGTTTAGTACAAGTAATACAAAGTGTGTTCACATCCAAGTGAAATTGAATTCTACTTGCTTTTTTCAAAACCAGAGTCTTTACATTTTATTATTTGGACATTGTAGTCGACATTTGTACTGATTTGCATATTTAGTGCTTCTTAGAAGTCATTCAAGGATGATTTTGCATTGTAATCTTACAATTCTGATAGAGTTTATTCAAAGAATGCCAGTTTTTTTTTTGTTTGTTTGTTTTTGTTTTGTTTTTTTTCAAGACCAGTGTTTCTCATAATATGACTAATAGATCGAAATCTGCTGGTGCTCCTCCAGGGACTCTAAATTCATGTTGCTGCTGGGGCAGCCAGTTGCTACTATACAACTTAATTTTGAGAGTACATTTAATAATTTCCTCTAATTTTATTTTTAAACTGTTAATTATCCTCACTGGTGTCTCAATAGCAATGCTAATTTTGTTTTGCCTTACAACTGTAAGGGAATCAATCACTTGAGTGATTCCCTAAAGTGGTAAAAGGACCAGAATATTTTTTTCTGTTATTTTTTCCTCTGATTTCTGAATTTTAAAAACTTAAACTAGAAATGCAAAAGTCTTGAAAAAAAAATCTACCTTACATGGGAAAAATTAAAACTTGGATGGATGATCATTAATGTTAGTTGGTTTTATGGCCTTTTATTCCTTACTTATGTCTATTTTAGGTGGAAAAGTCTCATTCATCTCTATGGTTCTCAATCCTGACTGCATATTCAATCTTTTATGAAACTTTAAAAAGAAAAAAAAGGAACAGGTGTCCTGGTCTCCTTTCTAGAGATTTTAATTTAGTTAGTTTGTATTATATCCAAGGGATCTGTGCCCCAGGAAACTCTGATACATAACTATGGCTGAGTACAACCATATTGTCTCATATAGGTTTGATCTAACACATATAAAATGGTGGACTATTGAGACTAGATTGTCAAGTTACTAGAGTCAATATGTCAACTCAAGCACAAAATTACTAAAGTAGTTGTTAAGTAGAAATGATTGGAAAGCTTAGTGAAAATGGTTGAACTGTTGGTCCAAACAAAGTCAATTTGGTTAAAATATAGGAATGGGGAAGAGCAAAACATGATATTTTTCTGAAGTCAATTGTCATATCACACATAATCAAAACAAGTCCATGTCTTCAAAAGATATTGTGGTTTGCTATGGCATATCTTGAACTGATGTTCTCCTTCTCATTGTCTTTTCAGCTGTAGTGGTTTTTGCTTTCATCCTCTGCTGGCTGCCCTTCCATGTAGGACGATATTTATTCTCCAAATCCTTTGAACCTGGCTCGGTGGAGATCGCTCAGATCAGCCAATACTGCAACCTCGTCTCTTTCGTCCTCTTCTACCTCAATGCTGCCATCAACCCTATTCTCTACAACATCATGTCTAAGAAGTACCGGGTGGCAGTGTTCAAACTTCTGGGATTTGAACCCTTCTCCCAGAGGAAGCTCTCCACTGTAAAGGATGAAAGTTCTCGGGCCTGGACAGAATCTAGTATTAATACATGATCAAGCACATTGCTCAGTAAAGTCATCGCTCATTGTTCTATACCATAAGCCATAGCACAGCAGAACTTGGGAGGAAGTTTGAAGGTTGATTTTGGAATTAGGGACACATAGGTCTGAAGGCAATTGGGAGCAAGAAAAGAGAGACTTTGTAGTGTATGAGCAGTTTGATTTGATTGCACACTCATCAGTGCTGTCATACACGATTTCTGCATATTTCACTGCCTATCATTTTTGCATTCTGCTGTTGGTGCTAGCAAGGGCTCTGCAGTTCAGAGAAGGGAGGTAGTGTAGAGAGGGCAATTAGGTCACTTTTTACTAGACAAATTCTAACTCTAATTTCTTTTTCATAATGATAATTTTTATTAAAATAATAAAAATGTAAAACATGTCTTTCAGAAGCTAGAAAATTTCATAGAGTCCCAGAACAGTGCTATCCAAGAGAAATATGATGCAAAGTACTTAAGAAATCAATATAAAATTATTAATTAGAATTTTATGTTTTTTATGTTAAAGTCTTTAAATTCTGGTTTGTTTTTTAAATTTTAAATTCACCTTAATTGGACATTGGGTGTCACCAGTAATACTTGATTTATTGCAATTTCATAAATTTGCAGAAGAAAAAGTAGATTCATTAACCTAAGTTGTCTAAACATACTTAAAATTTCTCTAATAACTAAAACAACTGTAAGTTCTTAACTTTAAAATTAATTGAAATTAGAAACTTAGTTCTTCAAGTTGAAATAGTCACATTTCAAATGTTTCAATAGCCAAATGTGGCTAATGGCTACCATATTGGGCAATGCAGCTCTAAAGTATATGGAAAATTATTGTTAATCTCATAGAAATGCTAAAAATAAATACCCATTTCCTGAAATGTTTTTATAGTGAAATTAGCATAGGAGAGTGTTAGAGTGATAAATTCTAAGGATTATACCTGAATGCACTGTAATTTCTGCTTGGGAGAAAATGGATATGAATTATAATATGCAAGCATTTTTAATCAAGTTGGTTGCAAGTGTTAGTAATCAGGAAATGAGACTTTTTTGAAACTGTAGAAAATCACAGATTACCTTATTTGGCTTAACAAAAATACTTAAGCCAATCATAAGCCTTTGATTTGTGAATAAAGAATAATTTACAACTTACTCTGGAAAGTTTACAGAAACTTAGTAAACATAGTAATTTTCCAATGGTGAAAAATTCACATTCCCTTCAATGCTACTGTTGATTGATATTCAACACTTAAAAAAACCCTTACGACCATTTATTTCAAAATGCCTATGCCTTGCCCTGTCTCCAGATTAGTTGTGCTCTTTACATCCCACTGCTTATCTGATAGATATGTTTACTTAGATTTCCAGTATTCCTCTTAATCATAATTTGAATGATTAGACACTGTCAACTAAATATTATACATATTGGTTATAAATCTAAAAGTTTCATTTATATTCCTATTATTCCTCTTATAGTCAACTCTTTTATATTAAATATAATATTCCAAAAATGACTTGTTTCATACTCCTCTGTAATACTAAGTCATATAAGCAATTCCTTCATGAAGTTATTGGTTCAGTATGGAATGATTGAACTAATTAGGGAAGTTATTGCCATGACTGGTTTTCCCCACCCAAAGTATAAATTATTTTGCCAAAATAATTAACTATTTTTTTAAATGAAAACATAATCATAATTAGAATAATTTCTCCAGAGAAATATTTCTAAAATTCTTCTTGACACTAAAACTATATTATCAGTATAGTCTAAATGCAGAACTTCAGCAAATTGATTACTCAGTTAATTCTTTGGAGTGTATCTTTTTTTTTCAAATACTGAATCATTTAAGCCCATTGAATACTAATTAGGTCATTCAATATTATTGTTCTAAATAGGTCCCAGTAAATCTCAAAGAGGTAATTCAATTTCCTGAAACCTTATTGTTTCTTTCTACAAATATATCCCATTTGAGAGGAAACAAGCAAAAAAAAGGCTTGACTTGATCACATAGTTGATTGCTTTGGAGAAAAACAACCCAACTTTTAATTATTCAGTGCACCCCACTCTCCACCCCCCACTTTCTTGCAGGTTCATGTCCATAGTCTCAGTACAACTCACAGGGAATAGTTTCCATAGCGGGGACCACTATAGAGAATAGTTTCAGAGAAAGGAGTTGTTAATCGTGCTCTTATATGACTGCCTTTTTATTTTTGTAACTTCTTTGTTTCATCATGGTCCATAAATTATCTCAGACTCAGGGAAAAGAGGAACTTATATGAGAAAAAGTGTTCCCGAAAGTCCATTGGTTCACATTAGTATGTGCCTGGTATGTTCTAAGCGCTAGAGATTCATAAGTTAAGTATTTTTATCCTTAATGAATTCATGACCACTTGTGTGTTATGTTATAGCAAGTAACTCATATATTTAAATTATAAAGTAAACATCTGCAGTTGACACTGTGCTGTGCACCTCCCTCTGTTGCTGTGTATTTGGCTCAAAGTAAATTCAGAATGGGCTGCTAATACACAAGCTAGTCAAATTTGTAGATGTAGTTATTGTCTGCCAGTGCATTCTTCTTCAATGTAAAAAAAGTAAAGAAATTGGTTTCGTTATAATCTGTGTTTCTATTTTTCTGGTTACCTAGAATCAAGGTTTCTATTACCACACCTTACACTGTGTCACAAAATCAAGGGTTGGATTTTTTTAGTTTTTGGAAATGACTGTTGTATGAGAAAGAATTTTTGAATAATTGCTTTTAGGAAAATACTCATTGCCACAAATTATTTAAAATTGTAGGTGTTGTGGCAATGAGAATGAGAAACACTTCTAATGTCTCGCCGGACCTTGAAAACCATTTCTTTATGGTCAGTTTTTTATTGCAATGAAGAATTATTACAAGAATGTGATGGGATTTGATTGAAATTCCACCTTTTCCACTCCAATGCTTTTACTAAGAACCTGAAATCATTATAATTTGTAATTGTTAGTTCACCATTGACAATTTTAGCTGTAATTATTTTGCTGTTTTTCATTTATTGACGTACTTGAATTTAACATTTTTTTTAAACTGAGAATTTTTTGCAAGATTGGTGCCTGAAAAATACTCCCGTGTGTTTTTAAAAAGTGTGTGCATCTGTAAAATGTGACATATATACCTACATATATCAAAATTTCTTGTCACAGTGTCTAAGTTAACAGAATAGAGCATTCTGCTTTCAGAAACACTGTCTTCAGTGTAAATAATGCCCTTAAAAGATAAAGAGAGTGTCACTCATGGTTCGTAATCTAATGATCCTTCTACGATTTATTTGCAATTTAAATTGCACATTGTCATTTAAAAACTGTAAATTAAATTTCAATTTACATTATCCAAGCCTGGATATATATAATTGGAACCTAACTAGATGATTAGTGATTGATGTTAATTCCCTGAATTGATAACATGTTTTTCATCCAGAGAATGATCTCCATGTCCAAGCCAACAGAAAGCAATGTGTTGCTGGTGGTTAATGCTCACCGCTTTCAGTTCATGTCACTTGTTTATTCATATTAAATGAATTCAGTCATGTCAATGCTTGACAATAATCTCTTTGAAGCAGGTGATGGGGAAGGTTTGGGTGAGGCTTGTTTGGGTTTTTCCTTTTGAATGCAAACTCTGGCAGGGTGTTGGAGTTTACCCATTTTGGTTGAAAGAATTATCACCCTTTGGAAAAAAAAAAAAAAAAGCTGCCTTGTCTATGTCCCTCCCAATTGCTTAGATATTTGCTGGAATTCCAATGAATAATTTATGTTGTGACACATACCCTCAAAGGACTACTGACTACCCTTAAAACTGACAAACCATTAAGGCCTTCCGAAAGCATGTCTCATGTCAACACTCAGAAAATTCTCCCAGAATGTTGATAGATTTTCTTTCCAGAACTATTCTGCCTCCCAGCCCCAGAGAAAGTGTTTGGAAAGAATGGTTTCAAAGATTTTCTGTGCTTTAAGCATCTCAAATCTAAAGCTTTATCTTGCTCAAGCAACAAAAATAGTTTTAATTTTTCAATTTTAACTCGGTACATTTAGGATGCTAAAGTGCGCTTGCTCATATAAATATGTTCATACAGCATAATCTCCCAGTTCACTTATACCTGCTGTACTCTATGTCTGTGTAGAATTTACAACTTGGTTGATTTGTGTTGTCCCAGTATAACCTAAATGTGACTAATGATATTTTGTTTTGTGATTCTTTTTATTTAAGGTTTTTGTGGATATTAAAGAGTTTACTTAAGCTCTCCATGTACATGTATTATGAAATTAGGCATTGGTTTTCCTTTCCTTGGGTGTTCTTAACCAAATAATTGCTTAATAAAAAAAAGCCTACAGCTAATTTCTTCCATTTACAAGGATAAATCTTGGTGTCTGGATTATTTAACCTCTACTTTTGTCCTAGATTCAGTCTAACTTTGTCCTTTTAATTTCTGAAATATGTATTGTGCAACTCTGAGGAGGTGTTTGTTGTAGTGAATTTTATTTCCCATTCCTGTAAGTATTAAGACTTGAGGACCCTCTGATACACTGTGATTCCCATGTTCCCCCCGCTTTCTGTCATTTACATCCTGTCATCCCCAGAGACAATGGTGTTGCAGCTTCATAGTATTATACTAATGGTGACCCAGAGATTTCTGTTCATCTTGTACACAGCATCCACTCACTGAATGTTGGTTGGACAAATGAAAGCTTCAAGGCTAAGTTATGTGTCACTTGGACATTAGCTTCCAGATATATGGATTCCAGGTACCGATAAAATTTAAGACTAAAATTAGAAGACCAATAAAGGTGGCCAACTTTTATTTGCCAATTAAAAGAATTTAAAATACCCTACCACCATTACCATTATTTCAATTTTAAACGAACTTTAAAAAGAAAAAAAGTAGCAAGGACATAATCTCAGAATAAAGGATCACTACAGTGTAAAAATTCAACATATTCAATATCCCACAAAATTCTATACGCCTGCTGTTAATATGAGTTAATTACAATTTGGAAGTAGTGTCTAAAAATGAATAAGTAGTACTTGAAAGTTAAAGTGAAAGAAAGTGAAATCGCTCAGTCATGTCCGACTCTTTGCGACCCCATAGACTGTAACCTACCAAGCTCCTCCGTCCATGGGATTCTCCAGGCAACAATACTGGAGTAGGTTGCCATTTCCTTCTCCAGGGGATCTTCCTGACCCAGGGATTGAACCTGGGTCTCCCGCTTTGCAGGCAGACGCTTTTACCTCTGAGCCACCAGGGAAGCCTTGGCAGTAGTTAATAACACTAAAGTAATCCAACAAAGAAAATCATGGGATTTGTTTTTGTTGATCTGATAAGGCTTTTGCCACTGTCTTCTATCTCTTCTGTCTAACCTCCCCCTCAGTCTAAGGCGATTCAGTGCCCATCGCATTCTCCCAGGTTCCCTCCTATGGCAGACCCTGGACCTAATTCAAGGTAGAAGAAGAGAGGCCAGCAGGCCTGCCCAGGATTTGGCAGGTGTTATGTGCCTCTTGCTTCCCTACTTATAACTAACTCATCATCGGTTCCTGATTTCATAGCCACCTCTTCCAAGGGGCCAGCAAAGTAACTATAAATCAACACACATCTCTTGAAGAATAGTTTGACAATGTGTATCAAATGTAAATTCTGCATACTTTTGTTCCAGTAATTTCACATCAAGACATAATTATGGAGGACCACAAAGATCTATATGTAATAGAGTTCCTTACCTCTTATTTATGAGAGTGAAAACCTGAAAAACTCAAATATTGGAGAATAGGAAATCGGTAAGTTTCAGAAACGATAATAGTTTGCATGTATGCAGCACTGTGGTAAGGGCTTTCCATTCCATTTCTCGTATGACTGTCCCAACATACCTAAGAGGAGGGTCTGTTATTCTCTTCACTGGGTGGAAGGGTTTTGTCATATGGTCAAGGAAAGGGCAGAGCTGGAATTTGACCCCAGGCCAGTTAGGCATTTGATGCGCTCATTCCTGCTCTTCTGGAGCACTGTGTAGGCATTAAACATGTTATTGTTTAATTTAGAACTTAATAAAATGTGGGGAAATGTTTACATAGTATTAGTAAGTGAAAAAGCATGTTATCCCATCTTAAAAAAAAATCCATGTTCAAAACTTGAAGATACTACATTCTAAAGTCCTAAGAGCATTTCTCTGATTCACAGCAATATTTTCTTCTTTCTATTTTTTAATGGTTTTCAATCTTTCTCCAAAGAACATGTATTATTCTTATAATAATAGCAAGTAGTAAACTGAGTTACTGCAGTTCAAAGACTGGCTATCTTTCTAGCCCTGTCATCTCCCCAAGGGACTTGCCCTCTGCTCTCTGCCTGTGTCTTGCCTCTGTTTGCAAGTATCTTCTCCTCCCTCCCAGGTAAAATACCAGAAGCTGGTAGATGCTCATTAAGTGGTCATGATTATCACTGGTTACTTGGTAAGGCATGAGACAGCCCCATTTTGAGACCTCCTCTCAGGGGCTCTGCAGTCTAGAACCCTTCTTCGGACTTCTCTGTCTGCCCTGACTCCAGCCAGGCAGAGGTCCCTCAGCAGCTTCATGGATCATTTACAGGAATTAGAGAGCCTGGTAAAAACAGATGAAACTTCAGCAATGCTGGTGATTGCTTTGGCCAGGGTATAGACAAGATGCTATCAGGTTTTAAAATGCAGCAGACATACTTTGGAGTGATCCCTTGGACCCTCTCCCCCAGGGGACATATGCACCTCTATTTATGGAAAGAAAAATGATTTCGGCTTCCGTCAACAGGAAGCAAAAGAGACAAGGCAAGCACTTCTAGTTTCCTGAAAGGATGGCTCTAGTCGTGGCCACATGTTCACTATCTAAGCCTGTTTAACTCTGTCAGAATCTTTATTGAGCAGCTTTTTTCTTTCAAAATTTATCTTCCAGAAACAAAATACATGACATGGTGTATGAAAGACTTTGGAACCAAAAAGTTACAGAATTTACTCCTGGCTTCACCACTAACCAGCCATGTGACGGTGGGCAAACACTTAGCATTAACCTCTCTGAGTCCTACTGTCTTGACACTGATAGCAGCCACTTTTCAGGAAATGTCCTTCTCTGCTTCACACTGGATGCTGAGCCACGTGGAGAAACATCTCACAGCACAAGCACTTGGCGCCTCCAAACATTCAAGGTGAGCAAACTCTCCTGATCCATCAAAACTCCAGGGTGGTGTGTGGGGAGTCAGCTCCATTATTCTCTACAGAATCCATTTCAGGGAACTTCGCTGGTGGTCCAGCGGCTAAGATGCCAAGCTCCCAGGGCAGGAGGCCCAGGTTCAATTCCTGGTCAGGGAATTAGATTCCACATGTTGCGACTAAGAGTTCATGTGCCACCACTAAGGCTTGGCACAGCCAAATAAATAAATAAAAATGATTTTTTTAAAAAAAGCTGGTGTCGTTTCTTAAAAAGAAAAAGAATCTATTTCAAACCTTCTTGGTGATCCGCAGACACTGCCAGCCCCTCAGCAGACACCCTTGCATGTTGCTTCAAAAAGGAAATAAGAAGCCACTACCCAGGGACTCTCTTAGCTCATTGCCACTACTTGGAAGAGATCGCGTGGAGCTGCCCATGCTCTTTGCCCCTCTTCTGTGTCACAGTGGGAGCAGTGCCCTCCTAAACAGAGCCCTTTTCTCCTATGCCCTCTTCTCTCCTAGAGTTCATCTTTCTCCTTTCTGCTAGCAGCTACCATCAGCACTTAAGCCAGATCTGGACTCTCTGCTATAAAGCCTTCGCTTAACTGCTGCTTTGAACTGAATTGTGTTCCTCCCAAATTTGTATGTTGAATCTCTAACGCCTAACGCAATGGTTAGAGCTGAAGTCCTGATGATGGTTGTAAGTGCCTATGCAAGAACAGACACCAGAGAGCTCGTTCTCTCTCCTTCTCTCTCCCCACCAGTGAGGATACAGAAAGAAGGTAGGCATCGACAAGGCAGAAAGGAGGGCGCTCTCACCAGAAACCGACCATACTGGCACCCTGACCTTGGACTTCAGCTTCCACAACTGTGAAAAGCAGTCTCTGTGGTTTGAGCCCCTCAGCCTATGGTACTTTGTTACCCAGGGAAGCAGACTACAACAACCCCACTGTGTCCTTCACCCTAGCTCTCTCCTCCCTTTACGGCCAAACCTGCTGAAATGTGCATCCTCCACTTTCTCTTATTCCACACATTTTATTAACCCACAGACATCCCAGGGTGATAATAGTACTGAAGAAAGAAAGTTTAAGTAAGGTCATACAGGCCAACACTGTGCCAGGACTGACTGGGTCTGTCCAATGGGGAAAACAAATGTGGAACAAATAACTGCCTGATAATTGCTTAACCCTAATTGAGTTGCATGCTCTGGTGGGGAAGTGCTGGGGTAGGTGTTGCTGTGTGAGCCCCTTTCATTCACCCAGCCTGGTGTGGGGCATGAGACTAGGGAGGGTATCCTGGGGTAATGATGTTCACACCATAATATGAAGGGTAAGTGGGAACTGATCAGATTGCTAGATAGATTCCTAGTATAAAAATAGTATGTTGATATGGCAGAAACCAACACGATACTGTAAAGCAGTTATCCTTGAATTAAAAATAATTTTAAAAATAGTACAGAAGAGATCCGAGTTGGGAAGGAATGTGCCACATCTGAGGAGGTGAAAGACAGTCACAGGGCTGGAACATAGCAGGCAAGGAAGAGAGCGCATAGAGTGGGCACTGCCCATGAGACAAGGCCTCGGCGGCCATGCCAGAGAACTGATTGTTATCCTAAAAGCAGTTCAGAGCCAGTGAAGGGTTTGGAGTGGGAGAATGATGGGTCACGTTTGCACTTAAAGAAGATCACTCTGTCTGCTGGTGGAGTGAGGCTGAAGCAGGAAGGAGTGAAGATCAAGAAACTTCTCTCAAAGGGAGAAGTCTTTGAGACAATGTGCAGTATTTTTTCCACACATGTTGAGATCAAAGGGTTGGTCCATGAAACCAATTCAGTGGCCTCTTTCAAGAAGCTTCCTCTTTCTGAGAGTCCATCTTGCTTTAGCATCAATGAATCTCTGGTTTCCCAGGCCATTCGTATTCTGTCCTAACCGAGGCAGCCACCCTGGGAATCAGCACAGCAGATGGTGGTGCGCAGATTGGAATGGGGAAATGGAAACGTTTCCACTTTGTTTTCAAGGCCGCCGTCAGCCATCAAGTGAATGTCAAGCCCCAGAGCCTTAGCTGGCTTGAAATTCCCCATCAATTAGGAGCCCAAAAGAAGATGCTAGAATATCTTATTTATTCACAGAGAATATTTTCTTTTCCCTCCTTCCTTTCTTCTTTTTCTCTTTCTCTCTTTCCGTTTCTTCTTTCCCTCCTCCCTCCTGTCTTTCTTTACGTGTCTGCTTTGGGTCTTAGCTGTGGCATATGAGTTCTTTGTTGCAGCTCACTGGCTTAGTTGCTCCACAGTATGTGACATCTTAATTCCATGATTAGGGATCAAACCTGCATCTTCTGCTTAGAAGGCAGATTTTAAACCACTGGACCACCAGGGAAGATTGTCATTCTTAATATCTGTATAGTATTTTATTAATTATATTGACTGTAATTTACTTAACCTTCTCTAACAGCCTTTAGGTTCTCTTCCTTCCTTCTCTATTATTCCAACCTGAAACACTCTTTCATTCATTAACAGATATTCACATGACTTGAACATCTCAGTTGTTTCAGCCATCTGCCAAATATCAGCAAGCTTCCCTGGGCAGCCTCTGTAAGGGAGCAACTCTCCCTGTCCCTCTGTTTTGTTTTCTTTCAAAGCACAGACCTAAAGGAACAGAGGGTCCCAGACATATGACTGTTTATTAATGGATGAAAAGGCATTTCAGACTAGAAAAATACAAATGAAAATGACTTCCCATCTCCAGCAGGATGATGTCTGAGGTCCTTGACAGTGTATTCTCCCATTGTCTGAAGACCCCTGAATCAATTCTTGTGCTCATTCTCTCTACTCCAGCCTCCTGTATGGCATCTTCAAAATGGAATGCTGGTAATTCCTCTGTGAAATATCTCTCTTTCCTCATTCCCTTGCTAGGCTCTGCTTCCCAGGGACTTTAATACCAAGGACAATGAATAAGCACCATTCATCCATTCACTGTTTACTGAATGTCAACTTATTCTTCAAGACACATCTCAAGTATTACTCCCCAATATCCATCACTAATATCACCTCTCCAACAGCAGTGAGGGGCACTTTTCAAGGTCACTAGAGCACACGTATCCTTGATCACTCCTCTGTATTTATCACACAGAGGTAATTGTCAGTTCATATGTCTGGCGCCACCACTAGAATGTAAATCCACACATCAGGAGTTTTCCTTCCTAATGTTTCCACTCTACTTAAAACAGCAAGCAAGTTTGCTTGACACAAGCAAACTGCTCCATGTGCATTTGTGGAACCACTGAGGGGATATATACTAAAGAAACCATAATTTTTAAATTGTGCAGTAATGCTAGAAATCTCTTTGTTGTGGTCTGTGCAACACAATCTAACATGAGACTGACTGACTTGTAATGGCTTGTCTTGACTATTATACTCCAAATCTCATAGAGAAACGAGTCTCTAAGTTTCATCTCCTAGTTAAAAAACCCAGTATTCCTGCCTATGCCATCTTTTTCACAGGGCTTTCACACTCCCCCTCTTTTCTGTCCCACAACGACCCTGCCAACTAGGATTCCTCCTGAGAGTGAGTGTGAAGCCCCGCACAGTTCTACAAGTGACATGACTTGCTGAGGGTGGTGTAGGTTGGTTACACAGGAATCAGAGATAGACTATGAGATTACCACCTGATTGCTGTGAAAGATGCTCATCATTTAGGCATCATTTTTATTGACTTCGAAGGCTAAGCAGAATACTCAGGGGAAAAAAAAAAGATCTAGGTTCTACCCCGCATGGGTAAAATCCACGATGAAAAGACCCAGAGGCAAGGAGAGAGTTGATGTCACTCTGACATTCCATCCACTTCTCCTGACTCCCTATAATCCCTCTTCTGCCCACCAGAAAGGAATTGTTGTTTACCTGCTGTCATGTCTGACTTTGCAACCCTAAGAACTGTAGCATGCCAAGCTTCCCTGTCCTTCACTGGAGTTGGTGATGCTATCCAACTGTCTCATCCTGTCACCCTAGAAAGAAACAGAAAGATGCTTCAATTGTGCAGTGATATGTTTCAATTCAAATACACTCAAATTCATCAATGTTCATGAATACTTCAGTCCAAAACCCTGGGTTAGGTGCTGCAGGAAACCAAAATATGAATGAAGCACCCTCTGCCACAGTGGATAATTTTATGAACAAAAAGAATTCCTATGTAAGCAATATTCATACATTTATATATAAGCTTATTCAACAAATATTTACTAAATGCCCACTGTGTTCCAGGAAATGTGCCAGGTATTAGGGATACAGTGTTTAAAAGACAAAGTTTATGTTCTTGTGGTGTGCTCTGCTCAGTCACTCAGTCATGTCCAACTCTTTGCGACTCCATAAACTGTGTAGCCTACCAGGCTCCTCTGTCCATGGAATTTTCCAGGCAAGAATGGTGGAATGGGTTGCCACTTCCTTCTCCAAGTTCTTGTGGTACTTCCATTTTACTGAAGAAGAATCAGGATAAACATTTACCTACCTTAAGGAATTTGCCCAAATAACAACCAGTGGTGGAAGTGTGTGCATCCTAGAGCAGGATTCAACTTTCAGCAGTCTGACTCTAGATCCCTGCTCTCAGCCACCATCCTATTCTACTAAAACTCCAAATTTCTGAAATAAAATAGACTTGATGTATGGTCAGGCCATTCAAGATGGCTATTTCCCAAACTTATGTTTACCAGAGGGGAAAGGTTTGGAAGAGGGACAGTTAGGGAGTTTAGGATCAGACCTGTACACACTGCTATATTTGAAACTTCCCTGGTGGTCCACTGGTTAAGCGTCTGCCTTGCAATGCAAGAGTCACCAGTTCAGTCCTTGATCTGTGAAGATCCAACATGCCAAGGAGTAACTAAGCCCTTGTGTCACAACTACTGAGCCCAGACTCTAGAGTCCATGAGCCACAACTACTGAGGCTATACGTCCTACAGCCCATGCTCCAAACCGGATGTAATAGAGTGCCTTGTAGGGCAGATCTTGGCATGTAGCTGGTTGCTATGGGCCCTTCACCCCTCCAGGACTGAGGACTGAACTGAACTGATTAACCCCTCCCAGCCCCCACCCCTGACCCTGTTACCAGGCAACCATCACTAGGGGTCCATTGGTGGTCCTTCTCAGCCATTGGTCAGCAGTAGTGAGCATCTCCCTCAAGCAATCAACTATCAATGAGGGACTATTTCTGGTCCTGCTCAGTCATTCATTGGTCGGTGCCACAGTGGGCCCCGCCCACAAGCAAGCATCAGTGAGACCCTTAGGGAGGCCATTCATCCAACAATCAGTGGAGTATTTGCCCTCAGGTGGAGAGTAAGGTAAGATGCTGATCTTAGCTTTCTCCCTGGGGCCTCCAGCTCACCCTGCCTTGGGCCAGGGTACAGGCTGGGGTAGGGGGATATATGTCCTGCATGGCTCCAGAGCCCTCACCAAAACCACTTAGTAGCTGTGGCACAAAGACCTTTCTCTGTTTCAAACTCAGGCATTTTGGTATTGTTTGGCCTCACTGTGTGTTGGTCACATGGACTTGCCTTTAGATACTAGCAGGACTTCCCTGGTGCTCCAGTGGCTAAGACTCTACACTCCTAACACAGGGGGCTCAGAGTTTGACCCCTGTCAGGGAACTATGACTCACATGCTGCAACTAAAGATCCTGCCTGCCCCAGCCAAGACCCAGCACAGCCAAATAGATAAATACTAATATTTAAAAAATTTTTTTAAAAGATAACAAACAAGAACCTATTGTATAGCAAAGGGGACTCTGCTCAATATTATGTAACAATGTAAGTGGGAAAAGAATTTGAAAAAGAGTAGACACATATGTATGTAACCTGAGTCACTTTGCTGCAGACCTGAAATATTGTTTAAAAAAGATGGCTGTTCCCTTGTTTTCTGTATATTCTCTGCTCAACAAGGCCCTGCTTCACTCAGTGACTATCCAATCCTCTTAATTACAGGACTTCATCAGTAAGGGGACTTCATCGCCCCCTGGCCCAGCTGCTGGTTTCCCTGGTAACTGATGGGGCAACGTGACATAACTTGCCCCTGTAAGTGGTAGCCTCCCTCTCTCCTGAGTAGCCAAGACTGCTGCCATGTCCTGCCCGCCATCTGCCACACATGGTGCAGCTGTCGTTCCAGGACCTTTTGCTTCAGACGTCTAAGATCCCTCATCCACTAAACCACTGATGTCTCTGTCATTCTATGTGGGGTCCTACTTAGGTCTCAAGGCTGAGCAACTACAAGGCTTGCAGGCCTGCGGGGTGTAGCTCAATAATTGATGAGTGGTCAAGAAGCCGAGGAAACTCCTGTGAGTATAGAACTGTTGGGAAATAATGTCAGGGAACGGTAAGTTATGGGGGTGATCCTGGAGTGATGGTCGTCTCAATGAGGGCTGCCTTTCTCTTCCATTATGTTGACATTTTGTTAACCTCAGGTCTCTTTCCATCTTAAAAGGAGCAGCCCCACATTCGCGGCTCACCTAAATGCATGGGGATGGCTGCTGAACACAGGAAAAACGCGAGGACCTGGATTAGATACAGAATATCAGCATACCCCTGAACCATCAACCCTAAACAACTACAGAAGTGGGCTTTAGAGATGGTAACTCAGGGACAGATTTGTGCATTGGATGATGGCCAGTTACCTGGAAGGGTTGGTTGGAACCTGTGGCAACAGCGAAATAATACTGCCATTTGTGGCCGTGTGGGGAATAGGATTAGAAAGGGATTTATAGATCTCACCTGTCTGCTGCCTGTTCCACCTAAGACCAATAAGGTAATTAATCCAGCCCTGACTGGAGGAAGACACAACCATATTAACCCTGTGGGCCTCTCCAGGATTCAGAATGGACTCTGGGGACTGAGGGTGAAGAGACGGTATGTTACTGCCCCTCTAGGACAGAAACCTCAAGCAGGGGTGGCAGTATCTCAAGATGCTGTTACTGATTCTATGTTGATTAATGGTCATAATCTTCCCTATACAGTGCCTCTTAACAAATTTAGTCTGAGCAAAGGCAATCTGTTTGCATACTAGACACAGTGGTGGCATTGCTGTGAAATGAGTCTGCTTGCTGGGTCTATAGCAAGACACGATTGTCGTTGTCCTCTGGACTTTGATGAAAACTGGAACCTGTAACTGGCTGGCTTGAATGTTTGCCCCATCCTGGACTCTTGATACTCTTTAGCTGCTATTGTCTGTATTGCATTTGCGGTGTCTGGTTGCAGTGCCCCCGTACATACCTGGGCCCAGGGATAGCACAGAAGAGGGACGGACCAAGATTGTAAGGGTCGTGCAAGGTGTGCAGTGGTGAACTTCATGCTCAGGCAATTCAGGATAGCTATTTTTCTTTTATCTTCCTTTCTGTCCATCCCCTGCTCAACAAGGCCCTGTTTCATTCATGTGACTATCCAATCCTCCTAATTATAAGGTTTCATCAGTAACTGCCTACGTGTTTGCCTCCTGGCCCAGGCCCTGGTTTCCCTGGTAACTGAGGGGCCCACCTGACGTCAATTCCCCTTATCAGTTCAGCCACTCAGCTGTGTCCAACTCTTTGCAACCCCATGGACTGCAGCAGGCCAGGCCTCCCTGTCTATCATCAACTCCTGGAGCTTACTCAAACTTACGTCCATTAAGTCAGTGAAGCCATCCAACCATCTTATCCTCTGTTATCCCCTTTCCTTCCACGTTCAATCTTTCCCAGGATCAGGATCTTTTCCAATGAGTCAGTTTTTTGCATCAGTTCAGTTCAGTTGCTCAGTAGTATCCGACTCTTTGCGACCCCATGAATTGCAACACGCCAGGCCTCCCTGTCCACCACCATCTCCTGGAGTTCACTCAGACTCACGTTCATCGAGTTCGTGATGCCATCCAGCCATCTCATCCTCGGTCGACCCCTTCTCCTCCTGCCCCCAATCCCTCCCAACATCAGAGTCTTTTCTAAAGAGTCAGCTATTCGCATGAGGTGGCCAAAGTACTGGAGTTTCAGCCTCAGCATCATTCCTTCCAAAGAAATCCCAGGGCTGATCTCCTTCAGAATGGACTGGTTGGATCTCCTTGCAGTCCAAGGGACTCTCAAGAGTCTTCTCCAACACCACAGTTCAAAAGCATCAATTCCTCAGTGCTCAGCCTTCTTCACAGTCCAACTCTCACATCCATACATGACCAAAGGAAAAACCATAGTCTTGACAAGACGGACCTTAGTTGGCAAAGTAATGTCTCTGCTTTTGAATATGCTGTCTAGTTTGGTCATAACTTTTCTTCCAAGGAGTAAGCGTCTTTTAATTTCATGGCTGCAGTCACCATCTGCAGTGAGTTTGGAGCCCAAAAAAGTAAAGTCTGACACTGTTTCTACTGTTTCCCCATCTATTTCCCATGAAGTGATGGGACTGGAAGCCATGATCCTCGTTTTCTGAATGTTGAGCTTTAAGTCAACTTTTTCACTCTCCTCTTTCACTTTCATCAAAAGGCTTTTTAGTTCCTCTTCACTTTCTGCCATAAGGGTGGTGTCATCTGCATATCTGAGGTTATTGATATTTCTTCCCACAATCTTGGTTCCAGCTTGTGCTTCTTCCAGTCCAGTGTTTCTCATGATGTACTCTGCATATAGGTTAAATAAGCAGGGTGACAATATACAGCCTTGATGTACTCCTTTTCCTATTTGGAACCAGTCTGTTGTTCCATGTCCACTTCTAACTGTTGCTTCCTGACCTGCATACAGGTTTCTCAAGAGGCAGGTCAGGTGGTCTGGTATTCCCATCTCTCTCAGAATTTTCCACAGTTTATTGTGATCCACACAATCAAAGGCTTTGGCATAGTCAATAAAGCAGAAATAGATGTTTTTCTAGAACTCTCTTCATTTTTCCATGATCCAATGGATGTTGGCAATTTGATCTCTGGTTCCTCTGCCTTTTCTAAAACCAGCTTGAACATCTGGAAGTTCACGGTTCACGTATTGCTGAAGCCTGGCTTGAAGAATTTTGAGCATTACTTTACTAGCGTGTGAGATGAGTGCAATTGTGTAGTAGTTTGAGCATTCTTTGGCATTGCCTTTCTTTGGAATTGGCATGAAAACTGACCTTTTCTAGTCCTGTGCTGAGTTTTCCAAATTTGCTGACATATTGAGTGTAGCACTTTCACAGCATCATCTTTCAGGATTTGAAATATCTCAGCAGAAATTCCATCACCTCCACTAGCTTTGTTCATAGTGATACTTTCTAAGGCCCACTTGACTTCACATTCCAGGATGTCTGGCTCTAGGTGAGTGATCACACACACCATCATGGTTAACTAGTTCATTAAGACCTTTTTGTACAGTTCTTCTGTGTATTCTTGCCACCTATTAATATCTTTTGCTTCTGTTAGGTCCATACCATTTCTGTCCTTTATCAAGCCCATCTTTGCATGAAATGTTCCCTGGTATCCTGAAAGGGCCTAAAAAGGGAAGGGACCAGGTTAACTTTGGGAGGGCCTTCTTAACTGTTGACCAGAAAAGGGAGGCAATATTACCCCTGCCAAAGTTAGAAAACCATTTGGCCTGGGTGTATATTTCCTTAATATTAACTTTTACCTGTCCTGTTACATTGATCCAAGTGCAGCAGAGAGTATTAGTTATTACACAAACTCTCCCTTGTTTTGCCAGAAGGCAACCAGGGGCCAGACAGTTATCAAGAACCATCTCAGCCAGGGCAACGAGAGGCCCCACGACTCATTAAGGCTCTTAAACAGGAGCCAGCCACTACATCATTTTACTTATCTGTTGATGGTGACTGCCTTTTGAATAGGTGTCTCAGGTCTTCCACTAGCTCACAGGTAATAATATTGTTGTTCTGCTGTGACCTGCAGGGTTTCTGAAAGTAAAAGCTTGAGTCTGGACAAATGTACCCAATTAGATATCCCTTGCAGTTTGACAGCAGTGGGGGGTGGTTAAAAGTACATTATAGAGGCTCTTCATTTCAGCAATAATTGGTCTTGGGGACCCCTCCTTCTGGGCTTTGAGAAGAACTTGGTCCCCGGGGTTTATTTGTGCAGGAATTGCTCTTTCCTCATATTTTAGTGGGAGTCAGCAGTGTCTTATGGGCATAGTCCTGGACTGCTTCCTGAACTTGTCCTAAATTAATATCTTAGGGCCTGATTCACATCCTCACCCAGTAGAATGTCATGGCCTCCATAGCTCATTTCAGATGGTCTAGGTCTCGACAACTCCTGGGGGTGACATAGATGCTGAGGAGTGCGGTAGGAAGCAAGCTGGTTCAGGGATCATGAGTTTCTTGGCAGAGGTTTGCTAAGGTTAACTTTAAAGTATGGTTCATTTTCTCTACCTTCCATGAAGACTAGGGATGCCAAGAGGTGTGTGACTTGTAGTCTATCCTGGTGTAAGCCTCTGTGTGATTTTGGCTATAAAAGAGGAACCCATTTCACTTTGCAGAGACTTTGGAAGTCCAAACCAAGGAATTAGTTCTCTTAAAAGGGACTTACCAGGGCTTCCCAGATGGCTCAGTGGTAAAGAATCTGCCTGCCAATGCAGGACAGATGGATTCGATCCCACATGTCTCTGAGCAACTAGGCCCCTGAGCCACAAATATTGAGCTTGTGCTCTAGAGCCCGGGAACTGCAACTATTGAGTCCACATGCCAGAACTACTGAAGCTCACGCACCCTGGAGCCTGTGTTCCGCATTGGGAGAAGCCACCATGATGAGCAGCCTGTGCACCACAGCTAGAGAGTAGCACCCGCTCGCTGCGACCAGAGTAAAGCCATGCAGCGATGATGACCAAGCGCAGCCCAAACAAATAAATTATGTTCTGAAAAAGGGACTTGCTGACTTCCATAGCCTTTTCAAATGGACTGGAGAAGGCTTCAGCCCATGCTGTGAAAGTGTCAACAAACACCAGAAGATATTTATATCCTGATCATGGAGGCATTTGAATGAAATCCAACTGCCAGTCCTTCCCCAGATACGTCCCTTTGCATTGAATTGACCTGAGTTATGAAGAGGGGATTAGATGGGTCTTTGGGTTATTACAGGCACATAAATCATAGGCAAGCATTACTTGTTTTTACTGCTCTTGTAAGCCTCTCCCCTGAAACTGCCTTTTGCATCAAGTCCCATAGGACATCCCTCCCATAGTGGGTGGCATATGTAAGCTCTTAGTGAGCTTCCATTGTTGGGTTTCAGGGATTAGAACCTTATCCTTCTTTTTATACCAGCCTGTGCTTCCCTTCTCATAGCCCCATTTTTAGTATTTTCTTGTTCCTTTGGGGTTATTAGAGGATGCCGGGGAGTTCAGGGGGACCAGTCACTACAGCACTAGAGTCATAACTTGTTCAGGGTCCTGAAATCTAGCTGCCTGTTTTGCCATCTGATCAGCTTTCCTAATCCCTTGGCTCACAAAGAACCCATCCCTCTGATGGCCCCTACACTCACAAAGGACGCATCCACCCGATGCCCCTACAGTGGATTAGTGCTACCTGGGTCGGGAGCTGCACTGCTTCTAAAAGAGCCAGAATCAAATCTTTGTATTTTCTGGGGGAATTTCCAATAGTTAACATTCCTGTAACTCCAAATGGCAGCATGAGTATGTAGCATGTGGAACCCATGTTTAGAGTCAGTAAAAACATTTAATTTCTTTCCTTCCCTAATTGCAAATCTCTCATTAATGCAATTAGTTCAGCCTTCTGGGCTGATGATGGGTGACAGGGTCTTGGATTCTATGATTTCATCTTGAAGAACTATGGTATATACCACCTTTCTGGTTCCCATTTCTACAAAACTGCTCCACTAGTTAGCCATTCGACCTCAAACAGGACTGTCAAGAGGCTCAACAGACCTGCTGGAGTAAGTTTGTTCTGCGGTCTCTCTGATGCAATAAGTCTCCACTCTAGACTTCTAGAAGCAGAGTTTCTGGGTTCAGGATTTGGGAAGACTTTAATGTCGGGGGTGTCCATTAGGAAGGCTGGACATCATTTTAACCTTCCTCCAGTCAACCAATGATGTCCTTTGACTTCCAGTACAGATTGTACCTAATGAGGGATTAACACATCTAAGTGTCGTCCCTGGGTGTACTTGGAAGCCTGATTAATGAGCAGGGCTGTGGCTGCTACTGCCTTCAGGCAGCTTGGCCGTTCCTGGGCCACTGAGTCCAGTTGCTTTGAAAAGTATGCCACTGGTCTCAGATCCAGTCTTAGCTTTTGGATCAAGATTCCTAGTGCTATCCCTGACCTCTAGTTGTGCTATGCAGGCTTCCACATTTGGAAGTCCCAGTGCTGGTGTTTCAACTCAATTCAGTCTTTAGAGTCTCAAAGGCCTGCTGGTGGTCCTTAATCCATTGAAAGAGTTTCTTTTCACTTCCCTTTAGAAACTCATAGAGGGGTTTTGCTATAAGGCCATAATTTGGAATCCATATATGACAGAACCCAACCATACCAAGGAAGTCTTGGAGCTGCCTTTCCATTGTTAGAGATAGTAATGCAATAATTGCTATTTTTCGATCTATGGCCAGAACTTGTGTCCCTGGGGTCAAAACAAATCCTAAATATTGACTCCATTGCTGAGAGATCTGAGCCTTTGTTTAAAAGACTTTATATCCATTTTTTGCCAGAAAATTTAGCACTGTAACAGTATTTTGACCTGAATCTTATTTGGCCTCACTATTTATCAATAAATCATCAACATACTGAAGGAGAGTTCCCTTCTCAAGGCTCAGTTCCCTTGCTAATTAATGCATTTCTTAAAAAAGGGAGCTGTTCCGAAAACCCTGTGGAAGCACTGTCCATGCATGTTGGGCATCCTCCGGGTTGTCGGGTCCCTTCATTCGAAGGCAAAAAGGTATCGAAAGTCTGGATGCAGGGGAATAGAGGAAAATACATCTTTAGGTCCAAAACAGAGAAAAGCTGGGTGCTCCCTGGCACTTGGATGAGGAGGGTGTATGGGTTTGTCATCAGTGGGTGAATAGGGATGACTGCCTCATTCATTGCTCTTAAGTCTTGCTCAAACCGGTAATCCCATTAGGCTTCTGAACAGGGAGGATTGGGGTATTGCAAAGGGGTTGGCAGGGCTTAACGAGTCCATGTTTTATGAATTTGCTGAGCAGCAGTTGGAGTCCCCTCAGAGCCTCAGGCTGTAAGGAATATTGTCTTTTCCAGGAGTATTTTTCTCACGCCTTAACCTTATTTTTATTGGAGGAATACATTTTGTCCTTCCTGGCACCAAGGTATCCCAAGCTGCAGGATCTACCTGTTCTCTCTTTTCCTGGGGCATGTCTAGGGCAATATTTTGATGCCCACCAGATGGATCATCTGGGACAACTAATAGATGCATTCTCTATTCAGATTCTTTACCTCTTTGGATTTCACCCTGTCCTAAGAATATACTAGCTCTCAACTTATTTAGCAAATCTCTCCCAAGGAGTGAGACAGGGCATTCTGGCATGTACAAAAAGGAGTGAGAAATAATAATAGACTCCATTCTGCAGCAAGGGAAGATGTAAACCACTGGGAGCTTTGGCTGTCCATCAACTCCCATTGTAGTATAGTCCACAGAAAGAAAGGGGGCTGGCCGACCAATCAGACCAGAGCAGGCAGCTCCAGCATCTATAAAAAAATTCAGTTCTAGCTGCTACATCAAGGGTGACCCAGGGCTCCACTAGAGTAATGAGAATGGATCAAGTGGGATCAAAAGCCAGGCAGGCCCTTGGGCCCCACCAGTCGATGTGTGGGAATTTCCTATCCAAGACATTCGCAAGGAGCTGGGGCTGGTTGGGGTTGACCCTCTGCATCCCACAGAAGGACATTCAGGACATTCTTCTGTCCAATGCCCCCCTTTTGACAAAAGCACCCTAGTTCAGGTCCAAGATGGAGAAGGCAATGGCACGCCACTCCAGTACTCTTGCCTGGAAAATCCTATGGATGGAGGAGCCTGGTAGGCTGCAGTCCATGGGATCCTGAACAGTCAGACACAACTGAGCGATTTCACTTTCACTTTTCCCTTTCATGCATTGGAGAAGGAAACGGCAACCCACTCCAGTGTTCTTGCCTGGAGAATCCCAGGGGCCAAGGGAGCCTGGTGGGCTGCCATCCATGGGGTCGCACAGAGTCGGACACGACTGAAGTGACTTAGCAGTAGCAGTCAGGCCCAAGAGGCTTCTGGGTGGTCTGTCCAGCCTTCTTGGCCCTGCAGGGTCTCCTCAAGGTGGTGGGTGAATCAGAGCAGTCAGGATCTGTGGGTTTTTTTGTTTTTGTTTTTGTTTTATTAGCCTCTTTATTGGCCTCTTCTGTTAAATCTTGGCTGTTACAGACCTTGACGGCCTCCTCTACCAAGATTGACAATGGGGTTTGGGGCCTAGCCTTAAGCTTGCGTAATTTTCTCTGGATGTCAGGAGTAGCATGGTTGATAAAAATGCATAACCAATAGTGTCTCTCCCTCGGCATCAGGATCTGTACTGGTTTGAAGGCCCCTGTCTCCCACTCAGAAAGATTGCGGGTTTTCATCTTTTTCCTGTGTAACTTCCTCATACCTTATCATAATTTACAAGCTTCACCATACACCTTTTCATTCCTTCTGATAGGCAAGTAGTATAAAATCTCATCCAAGCCTGGACTACACAGTCTTCATAGTTCCAGTGTGGGTCATGTTCTGGGATTGCGTCCCCACCTGCCTGATGAATTTGATGTGGATTGGTAGTCAGTAGGCCATCTGTGTGTTCCCCGGCCTTTCTCGGTATAGGCTCCTTTTCATTCGGGGTGCAACAGTGGTCCAGGATAGCCATGATGTCCTGCCAGGTGAGAGAGAACATCAACCCTCGCGTTATAAGGGTATCCCTGAACTTATTCGAGTTCTCTGGGAAATGGCAAACCTCTCCTTACAGATAAACCCAGTTAAAGATCTCCCTTTGGGATGTTCCAGAGGTCCCTTGAAGCAAAAATTATAAAAGCTTAAAACACCTGGTCAGATAGAACCATATTAATAGGTTTCTATGAAACAATGCTTACTCCTTGAGCTAAGGTGGGAAAAAAATAATCAAAGATAAATATAGATCACTTAAAAGCACAGAAACTCATACAAACTGTTATCAAAAGTGGCGTTCCAGACAATTTTTTTCTCTTATGAGAAAGAGAAGCCAAATTCAGTCTTGCATCAGCCTACTCGTAATAAAAATTCATTTACCTAATTAAATATAATCCATCCTTAGAAAATCCTGACCACATACAAAATTCTTTTTCTCAATATTACTCTTCTGCAAACCTGCATCTTTTTGTAGCCATACTTTGCCTTTATTCTTTCCCCATTCAGAAAGCAGGGTAGGACAAAATCACCCTTTTCTTTTCTGACATAATATATTTCCATTCCTCATACTTTGTTTTATGAAAATATGCATCTTACTTTCCTTTATTGTTCAGCTGTGCCTGACTCTTTGCAACTCCATGGACTACAGCACACCAGGCTTCCCTATCCTTCACTATCTTCTGGAGTTTGCTCAAACTCACATCCATTGAGTTGATGATGCCATCCAACCATCTCATCCTCTGTCACCCCCTTCTTCTTCTGCCCTCAGTCTTTCTCAGCATCAAGGACTTTTCCAACAATTTGGCTCTTCGCATGAGGTCACCGAAGTATTGGAGCTTCAGCATCAATCCTTTTGATGAATATTCACGACTGATTTTCTTTAGGATTGATTGGTTGGATCTCCTTGCAGTCCAAGGGACTCTCAAGACTCTTTTCCAACACCACAGTTCAAAAGCATCAATTCTTCAGTGCTCAGCCTTCTTTATGGTGCAACTCTTACATCCATATATGACTACTGGAAAAACCATAGTTTTGACTATGTGGACCTTTGTTGGCAAAGTCTCTGCTTTTTTAGTACAGTCTCAGGTTTGTCATAGCGTTTCTTTCAAGGAGCAAGCATCTTTGAATTTTATGCCTGCAGTCACTGTCTGCAGTGATTTTGGGGCCCAAGGAAATAAAGTCTATCACCATTTCTATTTTTTCCCCATCTATTTGCCATGAAGTGATGAGACTGGACATCATGATCTTAGTTTTTTTAATGTTAAGTTTAAGCCAGCTTTTTCACTCTCCTCTTTCACCCTCATCAAGAGGCTCTTTAGTTCCTCTTCACTTTCTGCCATAGCGTGATACCATCTACATATGTGAGATTGTTGATATTTCTCTCAGCAATCTTGATTCTAGTTTAAGCTGTATCCAGCCTGGCAATTCCCATGATGTACTCTGCACAGAGTGACAATATACAGCCTTGTTGTACTCCTCTCCCAATTTTGAACCAGTTCATTTTTCCATGTCCAGTTCTGTTGGCTTCTTGACCTGCATATGAGTTTCTCAGGAGACAGGTAAGGTGGTCTGGTATTCCCATGTCTTTAAGAATTTTCCACAGCTTGTTGTGATCCACACAGTCAAAGACTTTTGTGTTGTCAATAAGGCAGAAGTCAATTTTTTCTGGAATTCCCTTGCTTTTTCTATGATCCAACAGATGTTGGCAATTTGATTTCTGGTTCATCTGCCTTTTCTAAATCCAGCTTGAACATTTGGAAGTTCATGGTTCACCTAGTGTTGAAGCCTAGCTTAAAGGATTTTGAACATAACCTAGCAAGCATGGGAAATGAGTGCAATTGTATGGTAATTTGAACATTCTATGGCATTGCCTTTCTTTGGGATTGGAATGAAAACTGACCTTTTCCAGTCCTGTGGCCACTGCTGAGTTTTCCAAATTTGCTGGCATATTGAGTGCAGCACTTTCACAGTATCATCTTTTAGGATTTGAAATAGCTCAACTGGAATTTCATTACCTCCACTAGCTTTGTTCATAGTAATGCTTCCTAAGGCCCACTTGTCTTTACACTCCAGGATGTCTGGCTCTAGGTGAGTGATCACACCATCTGGTTAGCTAGTTCATTAAGACCTTTTTGTACAACTCTTCTGTGTATTCTTGCCACCTCTTCTTAATCTCTTCTGCTTCTTTTAGGTCCATACCGTTTCTGTCCTTTATTGTGCCCATGTTTGTATGAAACTTTCCCTTGGTATCTCTAATTTTCTTGAAGAGATCTCTAGTTTTTCCCATTTTATTGTTTTCCTCTGTTTCTTTTCATTGTTCACTTAGGAAGGCTTTCTTATCTCTCCTCGCTATTGTTTGGAAATCTGCATTCACATGGGTATATCTTTGCTTTTCTCCTTTGCCTTTCATTTCTCTTCTTTTCTTAGCTATTTTTAAGGCCTCCTCAGACAACCATTTTTCTTTTTTGGATTTCTTCTTCTTGAGGATGGTTTTGATTATCACCCCCTATACAATGTTGCAAACCTCCACTGACAGTTCTTTAGGCACTGTGTCTATCAGATCTACTCCCTAGACTCTATTTGTCACTTCCATTGTATAATCATAAGGGATTTGATTTAAGTCATACCTGAATGGCCTAGGATTTTCCCTACTTTAAGTCTGAATTTGGCAATAAGGAGTTCATAATCTGAGCCACAGTCAGCTTGGGAACTGACTTGTTTTTGCTGGCTGTATATAACTTCTCCATCTTTGACTACAAAGAATATAATCAATCTGATTTCAGTATCAACCATCTGCTGATGTCCATGCATAGTGTTGGCTTATGTTGTTGAAAGAGGGTGTTTGCTATGACCAGTGTGTTCTCTTGGCAAACTCAGTTAGCCTTTTCCCAGCTTTATTTTGTACGCCAAGGCCAAACTTGCCTGCTGCTCCACGTAACTCTTGACTTAATATTTTTGTATTCCAGTCTCCTATGATGAAAAGGACATCTTTTTTTTTTTTTTTTGGTGTTAGTTCTAGAAGGTCTTATAGGTCATCATAGAACCATTCAACTTCAGCTTCTTTGGCATTAGTGGTTGGGGCATAGACTTGGATTACCGTGATATTGAATGGTTTGCCTTGGAAACAGCAGAGATCATTCTGTCATTTTTGAGATTACCTCCAAGTACTTCATTTTGGACTCTCTTGATGACTATGAGGGCTACTCCATTTCTTCTAAGGGATTTCTTGCCCACAGTAGTAGATATAATAGTCATTTGAGTTAAGTTCCCCCATTCTGGTCCATTTTAGTTCACTGATTCCTGAGATGATGTTCCATTTTCCATCTCCTGTTTGACCATATCCAATTTACCTTGATTCATGGACCTAACACTGTAAGTTCCTATGCAATATTATTTGATGTTCCATTTTCCATCTCCTGTTTGACCATATCCAATTTACCTTGATTCATGGACCTAACACTGTAAGTTCCTATGCAATATTATTTTTTACAGTATCAGACTTCACTTTCACCACCAGACACATCCAAAACTGGATATCGCTTCTGCTTTAGCTCAGCCTTTTCACTCCTTCATTCCACTCTTCTCCAGGAGCATACTGGACACTAACTGGCCCAGGGGCTTCATCTTTAACATCATATCTTTTTTGCCTTTTCATTCTGTTTATGAGGGTTCTCAAGGCAAGAATGCTAAAGTGGTTTGCCATTCCCTTCTCCAGTGGACCATGTTTTGTCAGAATTCTCTATCATGACCCATCTGTCTTGGACGGCCCAACATGGCTACTTTCCTTAGGCAACCATGAACTGTCCTTTACATTAGCATTCTGTAAATTAGTAAAGAACATGTTGAAGTGTCACCAAACATCTTTAATTTCTCTCTCACAAGAAGACAAAAGTAGGCAAATTTAGCCCTATTTAGCTGTTAATGTTCTAGTATTTTATCTTATTTGAAATGGCCTGAATGTTCAATTAATTCCTATTATTTAACTTAATTTAGTTTCAAATTTATTAATACCAAAATTTGGAGGGACTGTTTTAGATACATGTTTCCAAGACATAATTATTCCTATAAGAGTTTACCAATATTCTTATCCCAGTTACATTTACTTATAAGTTTAATCATATCATGTTATTTTCCATGTTGATAGATTTTTTGACAGAAATAGTGTACACTTACTGACTTGAAGAAACCCTAGGTGTTATGAAAGTATCATACTTAATGTTGATGACTAAAGACAGACAGGTCTGTATTAATTAAACCCACAAGTTTAGGTTAGACAAGTTAATTTCTATAGAACCAGAGATCTCATAATAGTTTTCCCACTTGAGTTTAAAATGGTCCTTTTTGATCGCCCTCAGTCTCGGGGCAGCTACAGATGAAATCAGATAGTTCCTGAAAACTCAAGCAGAATAGCTACATTGCAAGCTGAGAGGAGAAAGAGATGCAAGCTCCTGTCTTTTCTTTTTGTTCTTTAAAATCCTGCTAAGTAACCCAATGCTAGAGTCGCAGGCAATGGGGTCTATGTTTGTATTCCAAGGCTTAAGTGCTCCACTGTACCCACAATGTCCGTAGAGACTTGCAAGAGCAAGTGAACAGACAAAACTACAACACAAAGATATCAGTCACAAAACTTGGACACAAACAAGAGCTTTTCAGGATAAAGGTGCTTGGAGTGCAGGTGTGAAGACAACGGAAGAAGTAAAAGGAGCGGGGACAGAAAAGATTGAAAAAGAGGAAGAGAGATTGCCATGTCTATTCAGACACTAACCTGAGCACTTTCACAAAGGGCCAGTGAGGGAAGGAGCACACTTTCACTGCCCACCGGGGTGATCAAGCCCGGAAACCAGTCAGTTGTGCGTTGTCCGTAGGACAACCCATAGATGGGATTCTCACCCATGTGTACACCGCTGTATAGAAACCTGCCACTTGAGTGTTCCCAGTGGGACTTCTCTTGGTGGCAGGAAAATAAAGGCGAGAATATTGGGACAATCACACTTCCAGGCATTACATGATATGAGGTTTGAACCTCTGTCACCTTGTAAATCTCCGCTCAGGGAGCACTGGACCAAGGTCTGACTGGTGTGAGGCAAGCCTCTCCTCTGCTTGTCACTCATTGCTGCCCGGAAGGTGCAGGTCTCACAGGCTGAGGGGAGTGATGCTGTTGTGCTCAATGTCGCGCTCTCAGAAGGAGAGGACAGAAGCAAGAGGGGACAGAGAGAGGAGAGGAAAGAGAAGGAGATTTCAGGAAAGGGAAAGGGACAGGGAGGAAAAGGGAAACAGTGAGGAAGAAAGGACAAAGGGGAGAGGGCAAGAGTTGCCCGGATGTGGGTTCTGAGGCTGCCAGAGGCCAGAAAGGCAGGCTTAGCAAACGTGGTGACACTGAGATGAGAGGTTCAGGTGGCCGCTTGTCACCCACGGGGAAACTGCATTCTATGTCCCGTAGGGTCCCAGATCCTTTCCTCAGAAGGGGACAACTGCCCCACTCTGGGCAGCACATAGTATGTTATTGACTAGGGTTCTTGGCCTTCCCCAGTCAGCAGAAATTGACTAGAAGCCAGACAAGAAATTTAGACAAGGCTTTACTGGGCCCCCTGCTGCAGCAGAGGGGAGTGAGGCAAACAACAGGTTCCCTTGCTTGCTTGCTCCCTGAGCGGGGTGAGCTTCTTCCTTATATGGGATGAGGGTAGGGGCATGTCCAGGGTTCAGGCCAGCAGGGTGGCTTGGGCAGTTTGCCCACCCCTTAGGTGGTGCTGTGTGCAGGGGCCAAATGCAGTACCCTGCTTTCTCTGGGCTCTTCAGAAGTGGCAGTTGGATTTGTTGGTCTCTTTTTATCCTTTGTCCAGAATTTGCCCCAGCTGCACATATATATGAAGTTATTTTCAGTCCCATACAATTTCTTTGTATTTTGTTGCTTGAGGAGAGGTGTGTCCAGGTGAACGCATTGCAGCACTCCTGCAAAGGTCCCATGGCCCAGGCCTGTCTCAGTTTTAGTGCCCTTGCTGAAAATCAGGTGACCATAGTTATATGGGTTTATTTGTGGACTCTTAATTCTATCACATGTATATGTGTTTATCCTTTTGCTATTACTAGACCATCGTGATTATTGTAGCTTAGTACTAAATTCTGAAATTGGGAAGTGTGAGACTACCAAGATTTGTTCTTTTTCAAGATTGTTTTGGCTAATCTGAATCCTTAAATTCCACATGGACTTTAAAAGCAGAATGTCAATTTCATTAAGGCAGCTGGAGTTTTGATGAAGATTGAGTTGAATCTGTAGATTAATTTGGGAACTTTCGACATCTCAGTTTTGAGACTTTCAATCCATGGATGTGAGATACTCTTCCATTTAAGTCTTTCTTTTAATGATGTTTTCTGGTTTCTGGGGTACAAGTTTTGCACTCTTGTATTAAATTTACTCCTAAGAATTCTTGGTACTGTCAAACAGAAGTATCTTCTGATTTTATTTCTTTGGATGTCTATATTGCTAATATATAGACATACAATTGACTTACTATATTCTACAGTCTTGCTGAACTGGTTTATTAGCACTGAAACTTTTTGTGTGACTTGTTTCAGATTTTAATACATAAAATCATGACAACTCCAAATAGGGTTTTCTTTGTAGTTTTAATATTTTTACTCTTAATAGCCTAGTTAAAACTTCAGTACAACATTGGTAATACATAACAAGAATGAACATTCACATTTGATTTGTTCTTGATCTTTAGGGGGAACTGCTCTCAGCCTTTCACCATTAAGTATGAATTTACTATAGGTTTTTCATAGATCCTCTCAGGTTGAAGACATTCCTGTCTGTTACTGTTTTATTGAGTCTCTCTATGATGAAAGACTGAATTGTTGTGTAATTCTTTTTATGTGTATCTTGATATCATATTTGTCCTCTATTAATGTGTATTAGATTACTTTATCATATGTTTAACCCACTTTGTATTCCTGAGAAATCATTTGTCAATAGTTTATACTTTTTTTATGTTACTGGATTTTGTTTGCCAGTACTTTATGGATTTTTTCATTTACAGTCATAAGGGATATTGATCCTTCTTATGATAACTCATTTTTAATACACCTAAGAGTAATGTGGGGCTTCCCTGGTAGCTTGGCTGGTAAAGTAAAGAATTCACTCGCAGTGTGGGAGACCCTGGTTTGATTTCTAGGTCGGGAAGATCCCCTGGAGAAGGGATGGGCTACCCACTCCAGTTTCTTGGCCTTCCCTGGTGGCTCAGACAGTAAAGAATCCACTTGCAATGCAGGAGACCTGGGTTCAATCTCTGGGTTGGGAAGATCTGCTGAAGGGAGGACATGGCAACCTGCCTCAGTATTCTTGCCTGGAGAATCCCCATGGATAGGAGAGCCTGGTGGGCTTGCATGGACCTGGTGGGTCCATGAGGTTGCAAAGAGTCAGGCACGACTGAGTGACTAAGCACAACAGAGTGATACATTCATATTATGGACTATGTATTGGAAAATATTTTAAATTACTTTTTTCTTGTAATAAGTAATGAAGAAATAAACATCATTTTACCTGTGCTAAGTTGCTTCAGTCGTGTCCAGCTCTTTGTGACCTATGGACTGTAGTCCACCAGGTTCCTCTGTCCATGGGATTCTCCAGGCAAAACCTCCTTACATACAAATTCATTTTATTTCTGTAGACTTCTAGATATAAGTCTGCTTAGCCAAAGTATGTGTTCATTTTAAATTTTAATAAATATTTCAAAAAATACAGCAATGTAGATATTTCTAGAGCTGTAATTATATACTTTCTCCAGTATAAGATACTGATAGTTTAAATTTTTACCTAATAGGTCAAATATTTCCCATTATTCAAATTTTCCTAACATGTGCCAAGGTTGAACATTGTTCCCTAAGATATCTGCAATTTACCTGTCTTGTATAAACTGCCAGTTGCTTTCTTTTGTCTATTTTTAATTGGGTTTTTGTTCTTACTGATATAGGAGATTTTGCATGTTAGTTTTTAATGTTTTGTCAGTGATGTTTTGCAGTTTTCTATATTTTTAATTAGCTAGTGTGTCAACCCTTTATGCTCTAAGTTTTAGGTTTCTTTTGACCCATGCCACGTCATGTACTCCAATGTTATACAAATATGTTCTATATTATTTTTTAAACATTGCATTTACTTTCTATTGCTATTGTAAAAAATTACCATAATCCCTTTCTCAATCTATATAGATGCTTAGAACGTGCTTTTGACAAGTATTTGACGAGGGAAGGAAAATACCAGGGCTTGGTTCTGAAGGACTTGATATTGCTGCAAAGTCGAAGACCTGAGGAAGGAAAGGCACATGAGTGAACAGATCCACTTCCTGAAGATTAGGGCTCCCCTGGGCAAACCTATTCCAGTCCATTTTAGTTTGCTAATTCCTATAATGTCGACGTTCACCCTTGCCATCTCTTGTTTGATCACTTCCAATTTGCCTTGATTCATGGACCTGACATTCCAGGTTCCTATGCAATATTGCTCTTTACAGTGTCAGATCTTGCTTCTATCACCAGTCACATCCATAACTGGGTATTGTTTTTGCTTTGGCTCCATCCCTTCAGTCTTTCTGGAGTTATTTCTCCACTGAGCTCTAGTAGCGTATTGGGCACCTAATGAACTGGGGAATTTCTCTTTTGGTATCCTATCATTTTGTCTTTTCATACTGTTCATGGGGTTCTCAAGGCAAGAATACTGAAGTGGCTTGCCATTCCCTTCTCCAGTGGACCACATTCTGTCAGACCTCTCCACCATGACCCGCCTGTCTTGGATTGCCCTGCAGGCATGGCTTGGTTTCATTGAGTTAGACAAGGCTGTGGTCCTAGTGTGATTAGATGACTAGTTTTCTGTGAGTATGGTTTCAGTGTGTGTGCCCTCTGATGCCCTCTTGCAACACCTACCATCTTACTTACTGCACAATTGCACTCATCTCACATGCTAGTAAAGTAATGCTCAAAATTGTCCAAGCCAGGCTTCAGCAATACATGAACCATGAACTTCCTGATGTTCAAGCTGGTTTTAGAAAAGGCAGAGGAACCAGAGATCAAATTGCCAACATCCATTGGATGATGGAAAAAGCAAGAGAGTTCCAGAAAAAACATCTACTTCTGCGTTATTGACTATGCCAAAGCCTTTGACTGTGTGGATCACAATAAACTGTGGAAAATTCTGAAAGAGATGGNTCCATTAATCTCCAGTAGCATATTGGGCACCTACTGACCTGGGGAATTCCTCTTTCAGTATACTAAAATTTTGCCTTTTCATACTGTTCATGGGGCTCTCAAGGCAAGAATACTGAAGTGGTTTGCCATTCCCTTCTCCAGTGGACCACATTCTGTCAGACCTCTCCACCATGACCCACTCATCTTGGGTTGCCCTATGGGCATGGCTTGGTTTCATTGAGTTAGACAAGGCTGTGGTCCTAGCGTGATTAGATTGACTAGTTTTCTGTGAGTATGGTTTCAGTGTGTCTGCCCTTTGATGCCCTCTTGCAACACCTACCATCTTACTTGGGTTTCTCTTACCTTGGGTGTGGGGTATCTCTTCACAGCTGCTCCAGCAAAACACAGCCGCTGCTCCTTACCTTGGATGAGGGGTAGGTATCTCCTTACCGCCACCCTTCCTGACCTTCAACGTGGGATAGCTCCAAAATATCTTTTACTTGTGGGTGTTCTCAATTTTTATTTCTTTCTTGTGTTCAGGACTGTTTCTACTGTGGGTGTGTTATCACCATGGTGCCTATAACAATGATAGGAAGGTAAAAATTCTCAGTGAATCCTTTGAGTTTGCTTACTATTTCATTCTGTTGCTGCTGATTTGCAGCTTTTTTTTCTTGTTGATGATGAGATGGGACAGTAATAATGTGGGGGGAAAATAAAATTCAAAGTGAACCTCACTGAACCAACTATTTCCAAATTGCATCCAAATAATATATGATATGTACATAATAAAAATTATGTTAGAGAAGGATTCATAGTTATATAGAAGAACATTCATTATACAGTGTTAGATAAAAAAGTGAGTAACAAAACAGGAGGTTAAAAAATTATGTATTTGCTTAGAGAAAAAGACAGAGACAATTTTCAATAAAGTCTATTTCTAGATGAAGAAATTACCAGTACTTTTTTCCTTTTTTGTCTGTACTTTCTGTAATTAGCAAACATTATCTTTTTAGAAAGGAAAATTGTCCATATTATTTCCCCGTGAAGGATAACCTTGGCTTATTGTTACATAAATTTAATTTTCTAAGCAAGAGTAAGATAGTTGAAATGATGACCTTAAAAGTAAAGCAAATAAAAATAATCTATCACTTCAACCTCTGTTCTTCCCTAAGAGTTGCTGACAATGTAGAGTGGACTGATTTGCTTTTGTTTATTTGTTCATCACTTGTTTAACAAGTATTTATTAAGCACCTGCTGTGTATAAAGCACTGTGCTGGAGTGGAGTATTTGTTTAGGTAAAGTATTATCGCTGTCCTTGGCGCTTCATGTCTGTGCTGGGTATGTATCTAACTATGCTGCTGCTAAGTTGCTTCAGTTGTGTCTGATTCTGTGTGACCCCATAGATGGCAGCCCACCACCTCGGATTCTCCAGGCAAGAATACTGGAGTGAGTTGCCACTTCCTTCTCCAATGCATGAAAGTGAAAACTGAAAGTGAAGTTGCTCAGTTGTGTCCAACTCCTAGTGACCCCATGGATTGCAGCCTACCAGGCTACTCCATCCATGGGATTTTCCAGGCAAGAGTACTGGAGTGGGGTGCCATTGCCTTCTCCACACCTAACTATAATATGAGACAAAATGAAAAAGAAACAAAAATGACATGGAGGGCACAATCTCCATTTCTGCACCTATTCACAGGCAGATGACATGATATATTACAATCCAGAGTTTCAATTAGAAAATATAATCCCTATAGCTAGTTGTAGCATTAGTTAACATTTATAAAAAAACATACTGTGCTGTTGATAAGTGAGTCTCAAAATGTTGTTGACTGTTTTTTGGAATCCCTGAGACTTTTTCAGAAGGTCTACAAGGTCAAAACAATTTTCATAATAATAATAATACTGAGATACTGTTTGCTTTTCTTACTCTGTTGGTATTTGCAACAGTGGTTTAAAAGCATTAACCAAAGCTGGGTAAAACTGTTGTCATAACATGAATCAAAGTAGTGGCAACAAAATCTGTCACCAATGTATTATTATATTTATAATTGTCTTGGAAAAACGATGCCAGTTTCACTTAACAGGGCCTTGATGAGGGATAAAAATGACTAATTTTATTAAATCTTGACCCAACCTACTCAATATTCTATGCGACAAAATGGGAACTACACATAAAGCACTTCTGATTCACACAAAAGCATGACTGTCTTGAGGAAAAATACACGTGAGTGATTAGCCAGTTTGTTTCATAGAATACTATTTTTCCTTGAAAAAACAACTGACAGGCAAACTACATTTATCGAACATTTGGCCGACGTTTTCTCCAAAATGAATGAAGTGAGCCTGTCACTTCAAGGAAATACAGCTGACAGTATTTGTTGCCAATGATAAAATTTGAACTTTCAAGTGAAAATTAGAATTTGGGGAGATTTGTGTCTGGCACATGAACTTGTCAGCTTCCCAAAACCCAAAGACATTTCCAGTGAGATTGTGGGGCTATTAATGAATATGATTTTTTTTTTCCCCATTTTTTGGTGAAATGTGTCAGTGTTTGGAGATCTGCATAACTCAGGGAACCAATACTTTGCAAATGACCGATGCATGATGTTATAAAATTAGTTGTGAGAAAGAGATCCACTCAAAGTGCAAAATAGTCCAGTGTGTTTTAAAGCAACAGAGAATGAAAAGCTTATTTGTGTCATTTCAGATTCCACATCTCAATGAGCCTAACTGCTACTTGTCAAATTGGTAGAGTATCAGAGAAAAATTTCCATAGTTATCTGAAAAGACTAATAAAATACTCCTTTCTTTTTCCAAATACATTTCTGTGTGACACTAGATTTTCTTTGTATACTTAAAACAGCAATAGACATATAAGCCAGACATTAAAAAGGTTTATGAAAAAGGAAAACAGTGTCATTCTTCTGACTATTTGGGGGAAATAATAGTTTTTTCTGCAAAAATTATTATTTATTATTAATATATAACACTTTACAAACTTTATCATTTATATTTTTAATGAATTAATAAAGAAACACTAAAATTTTTTCAATGTTAACTTTAAATATCATAGATAGCTATGTTTTACAACCCACATAAACAAAGCTCTTTGCAATTCTCAGAAACTTGTAAGAGAATAAAAGTGTCCTGAAACCAAAACGTTTGAGAATTGCTACTCTGGACATTACATGAAGCCTTTCATATGCATAATCTTGCTTAATTTTCACAGCCATTCTTTGCACTTTATTATTAATATATAACACTTTACAAACTTTATCATTTATATTTTTAATGAATTAATAAAGAAACACTAAAATTTTTTCAATGTTAACTTTAAATATCATAGATAGCTATGTTTTACAACCCACATAAACAAAGCTCTTTGCAATTCTCAGAAACTTGTAAGAGAATAAAAGTGTCCTGAAACCAAAACGTTTGAGAATTGCTACTCTGGACATTACATGAAGCCTTTCATATGCATAATCTTGCTTAATTTTCACAGCCATTCTTTGCACTATATATACTACTACTATTTCCATTTCGGAGAAGGCAATGGCACCCCACTCCAGTACTCTTGCCTGGAAAATCCCGTGGGTGGAGGAGTCTGGTGGGCTGCAGTCCATGGGGTCGCTAAGAGTCGGACACGACTGAGCGACTTCACTTTCGCTTTTCACTTTCATGCACTGGAGAAGGAAATGGCAACCCACTCCAGTGTTCTTGCCTGGAGAATCCCAGAGACAGTGGGCCCCTGTCTATGGGGTCGCACAGAGTCGGACACGACTGAAGCGACTTAGCAGCAGTAGCAGCAGCAAGTATTTCCATTTACACTTGATAAAAATGAGCCTGAGAAAGTTTGACGACTTGTTCAAGATCAAACAGCAAGTAAAAGAGAAGTATAGACTCAGGAAGTAAGTGCAATAAACAATTTGTTTTGAATGGGAGCAGAATGGTGAAATTTTCACTGAGAGAGCAAATTTGAGCTGAGGGATGACTCAATAGTAAAAGAAGGGAAGGGAGACTTCCCTAGTGATCAAGTGGCTAAGACTCCATGTTCCAAGTGTAGGGGGCCTGGGTTTGGTGCCAGGGAGCTAGATCCCACAGGCCACAACTAAGAGTTTGCATTCTGCAACTAAATAGCCTGAGTGCTATAACTTAGATCAGGTATAGCCACATAAATAAAAGTATTTTTTAAAAAATGGGAGGGAGGGAGTTCTAGGCAGTATGGTATAGCATGAAGGTTTGTGAATGAATCACTAGGGAAGGGATTCCTAGCTATTTTTGTGCCATGGATCCCTTTGGCAGTCTGGTGAAGCCTACTGAATATTACTGAATGTTTTTAAATGAGTAAACCAAAATAGGTATGATTACAAAAAAAGCAAATATATATTACATATTCCACTATCAAAACATCTTTAAAAAACAGAACTTCTGATATAGTGTTAAATATGCTTCTTTCTTTATTAATGCATTAAATAACAAATTATAGTGGTGAAAAGTATTGATGAACATACATGATATTTTTGGAACAACTATAAAGTGATATGAAAATATTTGTGATTTCTACTGATGACAAAGCTTTGTTGTCTACATTTATTATGGAGGGAAATGCTATTTCCAGTTAGAGATCAGTGAAAATACATAAACTTTTTGTGTCCAAGTTCACATATTCAAGGATCTTTGGACTTCAAAGATGCCTGGTCTGGGGTAAGTTTCATGGCTTTTTGTTTATGTTTCCAGTCCTGGGGGTAGGCAAGCACTAGTGAACAATGGACAAATAGTTGCAGTAGTCATAATAGTGGTAGTAATAGGGTTAAGAGTGATAGCAATTACAGCAGTAATTGCTAAGCAGTAATTGTTAAGCACTGACTACCTGCGAAGAACTCTTCTAAGTGCCTTACATGTAAAGATTAGAAATCAGGAGGCTCTTTTATTTTATTGTACTTATTTGTTTTGTTATATTCCTTTGTTCTTATCAAGCATCTCTTTATTAGGAGTAAAGAAAGCTAAATAATTCAGTCAGGATGAATAATCCAAAGAATTGGAGATAGAAGAGTTTGGCTCCATTTTCAGCTCTAAAATTCTATAATTTTTTTTAAAAGCCTTAAGTGTTGAAATGTTGAATTACAGCTTTGTAGCTTATGTGAATATGTATTTTTTAATAGTATTCATAGGAATATAGGATACAGTATGGCATAGCTCAATTATTCTACAACCTATGTGAAATATGTATAAAATTATAAATAGGGGGAAGTTATTAACCTGGTTAAACTGGATTTTACAGTATTTTTGTACTTTGAAGACTCCAACTTTTTATTACATACTGTTTAATTCTATCTCAAACTAATCATTCATTTCTCAGAATTGAGAGGTACTTTCCCTGTACCACCAGTTTAGCAATGAAATATTCTGTAACCTACTCGTCTTTTTTTTTTTTCACAACTGCGTTATATTACCTTTATATTACCTTTGAGGGCAAAGAATGTATCTAACTTATAGTTTATGTTCCTCATAGCACCTGTGAGTGTGAGCACCTTGGTGGATGAGTTACTATGAAATGGTGTAAAATTCCATGATGAATCAAGCCTCCATTTTCAATGTTATTCTAAGTATTCCAGACAATTCTATTCCTTTCATGTTATCAATGCCATGAAATTTGCTGCTTTTGTATCTGTTTAAATGGCAGCCTTTCATATTGTTCATGGTGTTCTCAAGTGTGATTAAGATGGTGGAGTAGAAGGACGTGCCCACAAGAACTCCAAAATTACAACTCGCTGCAGAACAGCCATCGACAGGAGAAAGTTGAATCCCACAAAAAAAAAAAGATACCCCACGTCCAAGGGCAAAAGAGAAGCCCCAGCAAGACCTACCCAAGCAAGGTTCAGTTCAGTTCAGTCACTCAGTCCTGTCTGACTTTTTGTGACCCCATGAATCGCAGCACGCCAGGCCTCTCTGTCTATCACCAACTCCCGGAGTTCATTCAAACTCATGTCCAGTCGGTGATGCCATCCAGCCATCTCATCCTCTTTCGTCCCCTTCTCCTCCTGCCCCAAATCCCTCCTAGCATCAGGGTCTTTACAATGAGTCAACTCTTCGCATGAGCTGGGCAAAGTATTGGAGTTTCAGCTTTAGCATCATTCCTTCCAACGAACACCCAGGACTGATCTCCTTTAGAATGGACTGGTTGGATCTCCTTGCAGTCCAAGGGACTCTCGAGAGTCTTCTCAAACACTGCAGTTCAAAAGCATCAATTCTTTGGCGCTCAGCTCTCTTCACAGTCCAACTCTCACATCCATACATGACCACATGAAAAACCATAGTCTTGACTAGACAGACCTTTGTTGGCAAAGTAATGTCTCTGCTTTTAGATATGCTATCTAGGTTGGTCATAACTTTTCTTCCAAGGAGTAAGCATCTTTTAATTTCATGGCTGCAATCACCATCTGCAGTGATTTGGGAGCCCCCTAAAATAAAGTCTGACACTGTTTCCACTGTTTTCCCATCTATTTGCCATGAAGTGATGGGACCGGATGCCATGATCTTCGTTTTCTGAATGTTGAATTTTAAGCCAACTTTTTCACTCTCCTCTTTCACTTTCATCAAAGGGCTTTTTAGTTTCTCTTCACTTTCTGCCATAAGGGTGGTGTCATCTGCATATCTGAGGTTATTAATATTTCTCCCGACAATCTTGATTCCAGCTTGTGCTTCTTCCAGCCCAGCATTTCATGATGTACTCTGCATAGAAGTTAAATAAACAGGGTGACAATATACAGCCTTGACATACTCCTTTTCCTATTTGGAACCAGTCTGTTGTTCCATGTCCACTTCTAACTGTTGCTACCTGACTTGCATATAGGTTTCTCAAGAGGCAGGTCAGGTGGTCTGGTATTCCCATCTCTTGAAGAATTTTCCACAGTTTATTGTGATCCACATAGTCAAAGGCTTTGGCATACTCAATAAAGCAGAAGTAGATGTTTTTCTGGAACTCTCTTGCTTTTTCCATGATCCAGTGGATGTTGGCAATTTGATCTCTGGTTCCTCTGCCTTTTCTAAATCCAATTTGGACATCTAGAAGTACACAGTTCACGTATTGCTGAAGCCTGGCTTGGAGAATTTGGAGCATTACTTTACTAGAGTGTGAGATGAGTGCAATTGTGCAGTAGTTTGAACATTCTTTGTTATTGCCTTTCTTTGGGATTGGAATGAAAACTGACCTTTTCCAGTCCTGTGGCCACTGCTAGGTTTTCCAAATTTGCTGGCATATTGAGTGCAGTACTTTCACAGCATCATCTTTCAGAATTTGAAATAGCTCCACTGGAATTCCATCACCTCCACTAGCTTTGTTCGTAGTGATGGTTTCTAAAGCCCACTTGACTTCACATTCCAGGATGTCTGGCTCTAGGTGAATGATCATACCATCGTGATTATCTGGGTCATGAAGATCTTTTTTTGTATAGTTCTTCTGTGTATTCTTGCCACCTCTTCTTAATATCTTCTGCTTCTGTTAGGTCCATAACCTTTCTGTCCTTTATCGAGCCCATCTTTGCATGAAATGTTCCCTTGGTATCTCTCATTTTCTTGAAGAGATCTCTAGTCTTTCCCATTCTGTTGTTTTCCTCTATTTCTCTGCATTGATTGCTGAGGAAGGCTTTCTTATCTCTCCTTGCTCTTATTTGGAACTCTGCATTCAGATGCTTATATCTTTCCTTTTCTCCTCTGCTTTCACTTCTCTTCTTTTCACAGCTATTTATAAGGTCTCCTCAGACAGCCATTTTGCCTTTTTTGCATTTCTTTTCCATGGGGATGGTCTTGATCTCTGTCTACTGTACAATATCCTGAACTTCCATCCATAGTTCATCAGGCACTCTGTCTATCAGATCTAGTCCCTTAAATCTGTTTCTCACTTCCACTGTATAATCATAAGGGATTTGATTTAGGGCATACCTGAATGGTCTAGTGGTCTTCCCTTCTTTCTTCAATTTAAGTCTAAATTTGGCAGTAAGGAGTTCATGATCTGAGCCACAATCAGCTCCCGGTCTTGTTTTTGCTGATTGGATAGAGCTGCTTCATCTTCGGCTGCAAAGAATATAATCAATCTGATTTCGGTGTTGACCATCTGGTGATGTCCATGTGTAGAGTCTTCTTTTATGTTGTTGGAAGAAGGTGTTTGCTCTGACCAGTACATTCTCTTGGAAAAACTCTATTAGCCTTTGCCCTGCTTCATTCCATACTCCAAGGCCAAATTTGCCTGTTACTCCAGGTGTTTCTTGACTTCCTACTTTTGCATTCCAGTCCCCTATCATGAAAAGCACATCTTTTTTGGGTGTTAGTTCTAAAAGGTCTTGTAGGTCTTCATAGAACCGTTCAACTTCAGCTTCTTCAGTGTTACTGGTTGGGGGCATAGGCTGGATTACCATGATATTGAATGATTTGCCTTGGAAACAAACAGAGATCATTCTGTCATTTTTGAGACTGAACCCAAATACTACATTTTGGACTCTTTTGTTGACCATGATGGCTATTCCATTTCTTCTGAGGGATTCCTGCCCACAGTAGTAGATATAATGGTCATTGAGTTAAATTCACCCATTCCAGTCCATTTAGTTTGCTGATTCCTAGAAATGCTGATGTTCAGTCTTGCCATCTCCTGTTTGACCACTTCCCATTTGCCTTGATTCATGGACCTGACATTCCAGATTCCTATGCAATATTGCTCTTTACAGCATCGGACTTTGTTTCTGTCACCAGTCACATCCACAACTGGGTATTGTTTTTGCTTTGGCTCCATCCCTTCATTCTTCCTCCACTGATCTCCAGTAGCATATTGGGCAGCTATCAACCTGGGGAGTTCCTCTTTCAGTATCCTATCATTTTGCCTTTTCATACTGTTCATGGGGTTCTCAAGGCAAGAATATTGAAGTGGCTTGCCATTCCCTTCTCCAGTGGACCACATTCTGTCAGACTTCTCCACCATGACCTGCCTGTCTTGGGTGGCTCCACATTGCATGGCTTAGTTTCATTGAGTTAGACAAGGCTGTGGTCCGTGTAATCAGGTTAACTAGTTTTCTGTGATTATGGTTTCAGAGTGTCTGCCCTCTTGGTACACCTATGGTCTTACTCGGTTTCTCTGAGCTTGGATGTGGGATATCTCTTCACAGCTGCTCCAGCAAAGCACAGCCGCTGCTCCTTACCTTGGATGAGGGATCTCTTCTCATGGCCACTCCTCCTGACCTTGAACATGGAGTAGCTCCTCTCGGCCCTCCTGCGCCCATGCAGCCATCACTCCTTCGATGTTGGGTTGCTCCTCTTGGCCGCTGCCCCTGACTTTGGGCATGGTGTAGCTCCTCTCGGCTGCCAGCAAGGTAGGAAGGGTGAAATCAGGTTTAAAATCATACCCCATACCCACCAGAGATGCTTGGAGGGTACAAAAGGACCCAGAGACCCCACAGAGACTGAGTCAGATCTTCCTTTGATTGTTTGTCTCCTGCGGAGGTACCAGTCAGCAGTGGCCGCCACAGGGGCAGGGGCTCTGGATGCAGAAGTTCTTGTCACATAGCCTGTGGGCTAAGCCCTCTTGGAGGAGGTCGCCGTTAACCCCACCACAGAGCCGCCGAGCAGATGATCACAAAAACAAGACCTGGAGCTGACTGTAGCTCAGGTCATGAACTCCTTATTGCCAAATTCAGAGTTAAATTTAAGAAAATAGAGAAAACGACTAGACTGTTCAGGTATGACCTAAATCTAATCCCTTACAAATATACAGTGGAAGGGACAAATAGATTCAAGGGATTAGAGATGATAGACAGAGTACCTGAAGAACTATGGACAGAGGTTCATGACATTGTACAGAGGGCACTGATCAAGACCATCCCCAAGAAAAAGAAATGCAAAAAGGCAAAATAGTTTTCTGAGGAGGGCTTACAAATAGCTGAGAAAACAAGAGAAGCAAAAGGCAAAGGAGAAAAGGAAAAATATACCCATTTGAATGTAGAATCCCAAAGAATAGCAAGCAGAGATAAGAAAGCCTTCCTCAGTGATCAATGCAAAGAAATAGAGGAAAACAATAGAGTGGGAAAGACTAGAGATCTCTTCAAGAAAATTAGAGATACCAAGGGACTATTTCATGCAAAGATGGGCACAATAAAGGACAGAAATGGTATTTACCTAACAGAAGCAGAAGATATTAAGAAGAGGTGGCAAGAATACACAGAAGAACTATAGATAAAAGATGTTCATGACCCAGATAACCACAATGATGTGATCACTTACCTAGAGCCAGACATCCTGGAATGTGAAGTCAAGTGGGCCTAAGAAGCATCACTACAAACAAAGCTAGTGGAGGTGATGGAATTCCAGTGGAGCTATTTCAAATCCTGAAAGATGATGCTGTGAAAGTACTGCACTCAATATGCCAGCAAATGTGGAAAACCCAGCAGCGGCCACAGGACTGGAAAAGGTCAGTTTTCATTCCAATCCCAAAGAAAGGCAATGCCAAAGAATGCTCAAACTACTGCACAGTTGCACTCATCTCACACACTAGCAAAGTATTGCTCAACATTGTCCAAGCCAGGCTTCAACAGTATGTGAACCATGAATTTCCAGATGTTCATCTGTATTTAGAAAAGTCAGAGATCAAATTGCCAAATCTGCTGGGTCACTGAAAAAGCAAAAGAATACCAGAAAAACATCTACTTCTGCTTTATCGACTATGCCAAAGCCTTTGACTGTGTGACTCACAACAAACTGTGGAAAATTCTTCAAGAGATGGGAATACAAGACCACCTGACCCGCCTCCCGAGAAACTGTATGCAGGTCAAGAAGCAACAGAACCAGACATGAAATAACAGCCTCGTTCCAAATTGGGAAAGAAGTATGTCAAGGCTGTATATTGTCACTTTGCTTATTTAAATATATGCAGAGTACATCATGCTAAATGTTGGGCTGGATGAATTACAAGCTGGAATCAAGATTGCTGGGAGAAATATCAATAGCCTCATATATACAGATGATACCACCATTATGGCAGAAAGCAAAGAAGAACTAAAGAGCTCTTAAAGTGAAGGAGGAGAGTAAAAATGCTGGTTAAAAAAACAACATTCAAAAAAGGAAGATGATGGCATCCAGTCCTGTCATTTCATGGCCAATAGGTGGGGAAACAAAGGAAATAGTGACAGACTTTAGTTTCTTGGGCTCCAAAATCACAGATGCAGATGGTGACTGCAGCCATGAAATTAAAAGATGCTTGCTCCTTGGAAGAAAAGTTATGACCAACTTAGACAGCATATTAAAGAGCAGAGACATTACTTTGCCAACAAAGGTCCGTCCAGTCAAAGCTATGGTTTTTCCAGTGGTTGTGTATGGATGTGAGAGTTGGACTATAAAGAAAACTGAGTGCTGAGGAATTGATGCTTTTGATCTGTGGTGTTGGAGAAGACTCTTGAGATTCCTTTGGACTGCAAGGAGATCAAAGTAGTCAATCCTAAAGGAAATCAGTCGTGAATATTCATTGGAAGGACTGATGCTGATGCTAAAAGTCCAATACTTTGGCCACCTGATGTGAAGAACTGACTCATTGGAAAAGACCCTGATGCTGGGAAAAATTGAAGGCAAGAGGAGGAGGGATGGCAGAGGATAAGATGCTTGGATGGCATCACCGACTCAACTGAATGGTTTGAGCAAGCTCTAGGAGTTGGTGATGAACATGGAAGCCTTGCATACTGCAGTCCATGAGGTGGCAAAGAATTGGAGATGACTGAGCGACTGAACTGAACTGAAGATGGTAATCTTGAGCTGTCTCTGCTGTCACATACTGAGAATTGTTTAAGAGATGCATACTCTCCAATTGAAGCTACAAGAAGTGATTAAAGAAAATAAAAAAGAAGTGATTAAAGATAAATATTTGCAGTGATCCCAACTCTGAATAGTATACTATTTCCTTAGTACGTAGATTCTTCTGCAGTGTAAAACCCTTCATTTAGTCAGTAAACACGTACTGGATATCTCCTATGGGCTAGGATAGAGCAGTTCAAGTACAGAGTGAAACCAAGGCGAGGATGGAGCATTGCAAGGTGTTTGTTTTGTTGAATCTTAGTGTGCACCGAAAGGAATGGTGTAACGAACTAGGCAAATAGGAAAGGGACAGTGAAAACAATAGTCATGAGAAATAGAGGGAAGACACCCTCATCTGCCTCTCCTTCTCTGAGGCAGTTAGGCATTGATTTGGTATTTTATGACACTAAATGAGGATAAGGGAGGAGAGGGAACTGAGGAATTTCTATCATTGGAAATTCTGCCTAATGGCCGATACTAGAGCATTTATGCAGCTCACTGTAGGTTCTGAGAGATTTAGTATAAAGGGGACGAGAAACTATCTGTAAAACAAAGTCAGGATGGAGGTTCATATTCTTCTGCTTGACATAGAGGCAGCTTCTGTATGGAATAAACTTGATGAAGAGAGTACTTTTTATAAATCATATTTTACTTTATTACTAAATAATAACAGGTAGCATTTATTACTTGCTAACATCCACCTTTGATGTTAAGGGCTTTTAAACATTATTATTGTTATTCATTCTACCTATGATTGTTAATAACAACTAACATTTATTTAATATTTAGTTTTTCTCAGGCACTATTCGAAGAGTTTTACATATATTGACATATTTAATTCTAATATCTCTATGATGTAGGAATTATTTTCTTCATTTTACAGATATTGAAATGAAGCCACAGAAAAGTCAAATAATTTGTCCAACTACACACAGCTAGTAAGGAACAGAGCTGAGGGTTGATGTCATTGATGTACCAAGATGCTGCTGTAATAACTAAAGGAGGTAACGTGTGTAATATACTGAGTCTATCACACAGTAGGTACGTTTTTGCTTTCCTCACCTTCTTCCTTTTCCCCTCATCAACTTTCTATAAAAGAATAAATTTTTAACTTACAACGGGAAACCAAACAAATTTCACCTTGCTTTCTCATCATCATTTTTAGGCTTTTTAGTATAGATGCTTAATGCCAATAAAACATAATTAAAAAAGATTTCTTTTTCTAAAAAGAATAAATACTTTATTCTTTGTGTGTGGCAAAGAGCTGGACACGACTGAGCGACTGAACTGAACTGAACATGGTAACCTTGAGCTGTCTCTGCTGTCTATGTGTGTGCGTGCTCCGTTGCTCAGTTGTGTCTTTGAGACACTCTTTGAGACTCCGTGGACTGTAGCCTGTTAGGCTCCCCTGTCTATGGGATTATCCTGGCAAGAATACTGGAGTGGGTTGCTATTCCCTTTTCTAAGGGATCTTCCCAACCCAGAGAGTGAACCCACATTAGCTGTGGCTCCTGCATTTGCAGGTGGATTGTTTACCACTGAGCCACCTGGGAAGCCAACTTCATTCTTTATTTACCTTAAATGGTTTAGTGGCTAAAAGACATGCAGCTCCTAGAAGAAAAGAGAAGGAGAGAAAGGAACTAACATTTATTCAAATCTTCTTTTTTTTTTCTTTTTTAAACTTTTAAATTTTATATTGAGGTATAAACAATTAACAATGTTGTGATAGTTTCAAGTGAAGAGCGACTTGAATTCCCAAGTACTGTGCTAGGAACTTCATTTATGATTGTCTTTTATTCCTCACAACAATCCCTGTCAGATATTGATTATCATCCTTATTTTTTGGATAGCATTCTGAAACTAAGGGCATCCAGGCAGCTTCTTGTTAGAAATGGGTGGAGCCTGAGATTGTCTATAGTGTGTATAATGCTGCTGGCTTCATCACAATCTCAGGAGCCCTGTCTTTGGAATATTTGACCCCAGAAAATTCCTAACATGGGAACTCAAATAAGAAAGGGATGAGGCTAAATTATTTACTTACGCAGGATTTTACTGGCAAAAATCAGTCTTTTATTCCAAACAACTTCCTGAACAAAACAGCTGTTTCCTCCTGAGCCTTGGTGGCTGAGTTAAGCAGCATTTGCCTGAATGCTAATCCTTAGATTATGCATTTCTTAATCAATTTGGCTGTAATTAGGTTGAGCTTACAAATTGTTACTCCAGGAATAATGATTGTCTTTAAGAGGCAGAAAGGAAAGCATCAGCATCATTCTTTGCCATCTCATCTCCCTGCAAGAACGCTCACTCACTGCCTAGGATGGGTGGCAGGGCTCAGATTTCATTTCTATAGGTGGATGACCCATGACCCATGGGCATATGGTAACACTGATATGGGCCCAGGGCTTGGTTTAAGGTTGACTTCTGTTTTCATATTTGTTTCTCTGGCTTGACTTTTTCTTTGAGGCAAAGGGACCATAACACTGACATCAGCTGCATCCTGCTAGCGAAACACTGGTGCTTGAAAGATTAGTGAACACAGTGATTTTCTTAGGTAAGTTTGTCTTCATTTGGATAACTTCTTTCATCTGAGCAGCTTACTGCATTTTGTAAGTATTTCCTCAGTCTTACATGTGAGGCAGGGTAAAGTAATTCTTGCAGCTTTGGCCAAGAGCATGCAAGTCCAGTGATGGGGGATTGTATTTGTGTTACTCATTGTTGTAGCCTTAGTAACTAGCATAGGATGCTTAATAAATACCTACTGTTGAGTTTCTTCTTCCCAGCTCAACTGATGGTGGGAAGTCAAATCTTGCACTGGTCGTAGTCATGGTCAGTTTTCCCCAGGTCATCCGTACCCTTCTTCCCTTTCCTGGCATCCCTGGCAGTTTAAAAAGAAGCAAAGTTTCGAAGGTGATTGAGTTCTCCCTGACTGCAGCCTCTGACATTTGTGATATCCCCTTTTGGACGTAGCTCTCTAAATCTGTAATCACAGTGCGCCATTCCTAGTCCGTCTGTCCGATAATTCCCTGCCTTCCTGGATTGTGTGCATGCTCAGTCGCTCGATTGTGTCTGACTTTTTAGCGACCCCATGTACTGTAGTCACCAGGCTCCTCTGTCCGTGGGATTTTTCAGGCAAGAATACTGGAGTGGGTTGCCATTTCCTGCTCCAAGGGATCTTCCCGACCCAGGGAGGGACACCACATCTCTTACATCTCCTGCGTTGGCAGGCAGATTCTTCACCACTGTGCCACCCGGATCTTCTATACCTAATGCTTAGCTTTGCTTTGTTACCATCCAAGCCTCAGGGTGTCAGGGAATCTGAAGCATGTTTTCAGTGATTTTATGGGTGTGGACCCTGAGACCCACACAGACTGAGAAAGATGCAGGTTGATCTCATGCTCACAGGGTTGCGTGGGGTGTTCTCTACCGTGCTCTCAGGATGATTCATTGAAATAAAGTTAGATGTCTCTTTTATCAAGCATTTTTCTGAGGGATACAGAAACATATTGAAAAAAATCCCTGTCTTTGAGGACTTCCCTGGTGTTCTAGTGGTTGAGATTTTGCCTTCCAATGCAGGGGGTGCAGGTTCAAACTCTGATCAGGGAAGCTAGGATCCCACATGCCTTTCAGTCAAAAAGTCAAAACATAAAATAATATTGTAACAAATTCAACAAAGACTTAAAAAAGTCTCTGTCTTCAGGGAAGTCAGTCAAGAGAAACACAAGTCTGCAACAGAAATAATTGCAATACAGCAGAAGTATCAGCAGGAGCTCTGTGAAGGGAGTAATTGCTACTGCTGCTGCTAAGTCGCTTCAGTCGTGTCCGACTCTGTGACCCCATAGATGGCAGCCCACCAGGCTCCCTCGTCCCTGGGATTCTCCAGGCAAGAACACTGGAGTGGGTTGCCATTTCCTTCTCCAATGCATGAAGTGAAAAGTGAAAGTGAAGTTGCTCAGTTGTGTCCGACTCTTAGTGACCCCATGGACTGCAGCCCACCAGGCTCCTCTGTCCATGGGATTTTCCAGGCAAGAGTACTGGAGTGGGGTGCCATTGCCTTCTCCAAAGGGAGTAACTAATACTGCCCAAAAGACAGAGAAAAAATTAAGCAGAGAAGTGACAGCTGAGGAATAAGAAGGTGTTACTGTTCCACTGGGACATCTCCAGTATGAGTGGACATACCTGGGGCATTCTGGCCCAGACCCAAGGCATCTTCTCCCAACACATGACAGGTGCCAAGACTAAATGAAAGGTTTCATTTTGCTGTTAGATAAGGGCTTCCCTGGTAACTCAGCTGGTAAAGAGTCTGCCTGCAATGCAGGAGACCCTGGTTTGATTCCTGGGTTGGGAAGATCCCCTAGAGGAGGGCATGGCAACTCACTCCTGTCTTCTTCCATGGACAGAGGAGCCTGGCAGGCTACATTTCATGGGGTTGCAAATAGCCAGACATAACTGAGCGACTAAGCACATCACATTGCCCTTTTATTACCCAGCTTCTATTTAACAAACACTCATCCCCTGAAATCTCCCTGTTGAAGACCATCCCTCTATTCTCTCATCTACATGTCTCCAGAGGTAGGCATGTGACTTAAGTTTAGCTGATCAAAACAATTAATGCCACTGGCTACAGTAATAGCTGAAATTTTGAGCATGTCGCCCAGTCAGAGCCAGTGAAATGAAAGAGAAGTTTTGCTGAAACTTCTGGGGAAGAAACTTTCTTTTTTCCTCCTGGACTTAATTTATGAAAAGATGTCAAGTATGGGGCTGCTTCAGCCATATTCCCAGGTGATCTGGAACTGACATGGAGGAGAGTAATGCTGGGAGAGAGAGAAAGCCTATTCTTGGGACATATCTTGGGCCACAGTTTAAGCCATGCCAGGAGCCAGAACAATCCTTGGCCACTTTTTCTATATCAGCAGATGAAGCCCCTTTTTTGCTTAGGCCAATTTGGATGGATTTTCTGTCTTTCTTTAGTCTGAAGAGGAAAACATCCGAGAAGGAACATGAATGCACTCCAAATATTGGAAGGATGTTGAGTAAGAGGATTCTTTGAATATTTTTGTGTGTCTCTAAGGGATGGAACCTTAATCAGTGGGGAGATATGTTAGACGGTCAGATTTCAGATCAGTATAAGTAATACTTTTTTAATTTTGGGGGCTCTACCCAATAAACGCAGCTAGAGGCTTTGACTCAACATGTAGTTGGGGGAAAACATGAGAGAATCGAAGAAACACGCCTGCCCTCCCCTGTTAAAAACATCTTAAAATGGTTCAAGACAATTTAAAAGTGGTCTGAGTCACCTTTATCACTGTGTGAGATTTTAATACTAGAGCTTTCATTTAGTTTTATAATTCCTCAAAGTCAAAGAGAATGTGACTATTTATTGTTTTACTCTTCTTCTCTGAACAAACCATATATTATGACAAATCAGTTTGGGGACTTGGGACTATAATCTGTTTAATGAAAGAGAAGAGAATCACATGTAAAAAGGGCAAGAGTTGCTTTGTGAAACTTTTGCTTCACTTTTATAAATAAAACATACAGATTGAGAGAGACAGTATAGAGTAATATCTATAAACATGAACTTTGGAATTGGACACAAAGATTAAAATTCTAGGGTTACTACTTGTTAACTGTTATGAGAATTAAATGAGATGGTACAGAGCTGGGCAAGATACTGGCACGGACTGAGCACTCAATACATTTTAGCCACTCTGTTATTATTACTACATGATAATTCTTAGGAATTATCAGGCCCTCAGATTTTGCCAGGGCTTCCTGGTGGCTCTGATGGTAAAGAATCTGCCTGCAATGTAGGAGACCTGGGGTCAATCCCTGGGTTGGGAAAATCCCTTGGAGGAGGGCATGGCAACCCACTCCAATATTCTTGCCTGGAGAATCCCCATGGACAGAGGAGCCTGGTGGGCTCCAGTCCATGGGGTTGCAAAGAGTTGGACACAACTGAGCAACTAAGCCTTAGCACTTAGCACAGATTTTGCCAAATGACCAGCAACTTTAAGATTTTCTAAGGGAGAAAAAAAAATTACCAAATGTTTCTTATGTCTTCTGGTAGTGCTGGGAAATGGTACATTGTCAATTGCCATCCAAAGCCAATAGCAAGAACATAGAAAATAACCAAGTTACCAGACTGCACACCTTCCTGTTAGAGGGCTTGTTTATTCATCGTTATAGAGTACCTGAAAAATAACTGTTTAAATGCTATTAACCATCTCAGAGTACCTGGAAAATAACTGCTTAATGTTATTAACTACCTCTAATATTTGGTCTCATAGCTTTGATGCTCTTTCCACTACCTAAATCTCCTCTGTCCTTTGTTTCATCAAGAAATCTTTCCTGATTCTTAAAAAAAGGAAAATCTCCCTCATCCCCTTCCCCTAAGTGCCCCACAACACACAAGGAACACACACACACACATACTCTCACACACACCCTACACACACCACACATATGTGATACCATATTAATGACTTTTCAATCTTCAGGGATATAGGCTGTTTTTAAGCATCTATTATATATCCTTGTCACTGAACTCATGATTTCCCACTTTATCTCATTCAGAACCCATGGATGAATACCATCTGGTCCTGGTGATTTACTGCAGAGTCCCTCAAGGTGCTCCATACCTTTATCCTCAGAGACTGAAGAATCTCTGTCAAGGCCATTCTCTGCTTTGCCGTAAAATGTGTCCTTGGAACAGGAATTTCCCCATTGTCTTCTCCAATAAATACTGATTCAAAATATTCATTTAGCTGCTCCTCTCCTTCATCATTCCATTTAATATCCTCCTTCTCCTAATGAAACCTCTTAACAGATATAGTCACCTTACTAAAATGCCATGGACTCTTTATTACTATTATTATTTATCTTGATGTTTTTGTGTGTTTTGCCCATTTGCTCTTTAACCTCTGTTACTTCTCAGCTGATACAGTTTGAGTTCCTATCAGAGTATGTGGCTTACAAAGAATGGTCATTAAAAAAACTTTTTTTTTAAACATTTTTGGCTGCACTGGATCTTTGTGGCTGCAAGCGTCTTTCTCTAGTTGTAGCAGGTGGGAGCTGCTCTCTAGCTGCCGTGCACAAGCTTCTCACTGCAGTGCTTCTCTTGATGCAGACCGTGGGCCTGATAGTATGCAGGCTTCAGTAGCTGAGGCGCATAGGCTCAGTTGCCCTGTGGCATATGTGGAATCTTCCCCTGGACCAGGGAGTGAACCTGTGTCCCCTGAATTGGTAGGCAGACTCAACCATTGGACCACCAGGGACATCCAGAAATGTTCATTTTAAGACAGAGCACCTTTAAAACGGTTACTGTTTGTTTGTTTGTTTTCGCTATAAAATGAGAATGTGTTATACCTAGAAATTTTGGAAATTTTTGAAAAGTAAAACAGAGCACATCTTTCTAAATGAGCACTGATGGTGTGTGTTTCAGGGCCCAACTTTTGTACTTTTTTCTGAAATGTAACCTATCTGATTTCCTCCTCTTTCTTGTGTGCTGTACTGTGGGGGAAGTGAGGCACCTCTCCTGTACCTCAGACACGGTTGGGGTGTGTCTTCACTCAGCCTGTATGAAGAAGATGTTATCAAGTTTGTCCTGCAGGCAGGCCTGGCCTGAGAAGACCCTAGCTACTGGCTCGGGGCACATGCCACTCCAAAGATTCATCGCATTCTCGATTTTCACCGAATTCCACTTCTTCTGTGACAGCCCATGCTTCACCAGGCTTTCTCTTTTGCATTGAATCCCTTTTTTGTTCCACCAGCCCCCAGTTTGCTTCACTTCCCCTCAGATATCTTCAGATCTCTTACATGTCAGTGAGTTTCAGTCTCATGGTAACCAAACTCTGACTTGGCCCTAGAACTTTGTCTGGTGAATGCCCCTTCTCTGATGGGTCAACCCTGAGGGTCCTTGTGGGCAGAGTCCTGGTCACCTTCATTCTGCTTCCTCCCAGCTTCCCTAAGAACACCTTCGCGCAGCCCAAGCCAGGACAGATGTGCTCTGGAGTCGACAATGTGAGTGTGAATCATGATCTCTGGCCCTCTGGGCTAGTAATGAATTTCACTGAGGCCCTTATTACTTCATCTGAAAAATGGGACAATAATACAGTCTGTACCTTATAACACACTGTTAATTTTATTATTTATCTAACTCAGATAACATATGCTATGGGGAAGGTGTTTTTTTGAGTTTTCAGAGATTAACAGCTAGTTTAAAGCCTTATAAAATTTGGATTATTTATTCATTTATATGAATTATTTATTCACCTATAACAAAAATTTCATTACATTGTTTCAATGTAGGAAAAAATGGGAGAATATTTAATTTGTAATAAAAATTATTTTATTTTTCCTTATACATTTTCAACTTTGAAATTTGTATTAAAAAAGAATAGCTATAAGCAGTGTTATGAGTGAATAATATCACTCTCCCAAAAGATATGCCCATGATCTGACCTTATTTGGAAAAAGGATTTTTGCAGATTTAATTAAGGATCTGGAGATGAGATCATGCTTGATGAGTGGGGTGAGCCCTAAATCTGATGACACAGATTTCTGTAAGAAGAGGAAAAGATATCCACACACAGAGGAGTAGGCCATGTGGAGACAGAGACAGATTGGGGTGATACCTCTACAAGCCAAGAAACACCCCAGGATTCCTGACAGCCACTAGAAGCTGGGAGAAAGGTGAGACATGGATTTTTCCCCACAGCCTCCAGGAGGAACTTGTCCTGCCAAAACCTTGATTTTGGACATTTCCTTCTCCAAATCTGTGAGATAATGAACTTCTATTGTTTTAAGCCACCAAATTTGTGGTGATCTTTTATGGCAACCTTTGGAAACTAGTATGTTTTGTTATTGCAAGCTAAAAATCCTATATTGGGAGATCAAGACAGAACAGAAACAAACCTACAAGTCACCACTAAATTATGATCAAAACATAAAATCAATCAAAAGCAGTAGATTTCTAGACTTGTAAAACAAACAGCAGCATAGCTCATAACCACAAACAGTTAACAAGAGAACATAAACCAAATAAGTTATGTCAGCTGCTCAAAGCTGCTGAATGTTGCTCTACTCTTGGGATACCAGCTTTTTAAGGTGAGATGCTAATTCCCTATTATAGTTGTGCAATGATCAATTAAAGTCTACATAATGCAAAATCTATTCCTCATTTAATCAATCAAATAATATCCAATAGTCATGTAAAAATTTGAGCAATGGAAGAAATCCTTGCATATGCTCTGTTACCTTATTATGAAGCTTAGAAATGAAATCGGAGAAGATGATGGCACCCCACTCCAGTACTCTTGCCTGGAAAACCCCATGGACAGAGGAGCCTGGAAGGCTGCAGTCCATGGGGTCGCTGAGGGTCGGACAAAACTGAGTGACTTCATTTTCACTTTTCACTTTCATGCATTGGAGAAGGCAATGGCAACCCACTCCAGTGTTCTTGCCTGGAGAATCCCAGGGTCAGAGTAGCCTGGTGGGCTGCTGTCTCTGGGATTGCACAGAGTCGGACATGATTGACGCGACTTAGCAGCAGCAGCAGAAATGAAATAATGCAAATACTACTCCTTGCATATTCACTGGCACCTAAGAAGAGCAATGGCAGCCACTCCAGCACTCTTGCCTGGAAAATCCCATGGACGGAGGAGCCTGGTCTGCTGCAGTCCATGGGGTTGCGAAGAGTTGGACTCGACTGAGCGACTTCACTTTCACTTTTCACTTTCATGCATTGGAGAAGGAAATGGCAATCCACTCCAGAGTTCTTGCCTGGAGAATCCCAGGGACGGGGGAGCCTGGTGGGCTGCCATCTATGGGGTCGCACAGAATCGGACACGACTGAAGTGACTTAGCAGCAGCAGCAAGAAGAGTTTAATGAATGTTGTCCTTTCCCTGTAGAAAACAGGCATTCATAACACATCCCCACGAATACAGAGCATGTTTTACACACAGTAGGTGTTTTGTAAATACTGGGAATACAGATCTTTTTCTCTCTTGAATTTCCTTGTTTTTTTCAACACCAACTACCATGGAGTTTATAATCCAACCAATTCTTCCATGCACCTGATAAAAAGTAAGAATTTATAATGACAGGGGGATGATATTATGATATGTTCAGGGTTGATTTTTAAAAATCTTTTACATGACACCACTAAGTTATACAGCCTTGTATGTAACTACTGTCTTCAGGAAAAGTGAGGAACTGGTGATAAGATGTAACAGAGTAACAAACGTTCAAAGATTGTCCTCATGTGATCCTGTCCGTTCCTTCATCCAATGTCTCAGTCCTCTTAGATCAACATTTGTTTGTGTCCAGAGCTTAAAAACAATGCAGGGGAAAGTCCTGAGGAACACTTGAGATAAGATGTGGGTGCAGCAATTAATGAGTGATTCTGAGATAATAGCAGCAGGGTTGTGTGATTTTGTGGAACAGACTAGTTTTAAATTGAACAGAAAGTTTTAAATTGAATTGGAAGGGCAGAGACAGGGAAAGCTTTTTGGATGAGGACTTTCAAATTGGATCTTAAAGGAATATTAGACAATAGACTTAAATGTGTTTGTAGTTCTGCTAATGACACATTTCTTTCTTAATTCCAGACCTGAACTACTGCATAGAGCCTAACGTGTAATAGACAGACCTCAGGTTAAGTGTTAGCTGCTCAGTCGTGTCTGACTCTGCGACCCTACTCTGTAGCCCACAGGTTTCTCTGTCTATGGAATTTTCCAGGCAAGAATACTGGAGTGGGTAGCCAGTCCCTTCTCCAGGGGATCTTCCTGACCCAAAGATTGACCCCAGGTCTCCTGCATTGCAGGAAGATTCTTTACCATATGAGCCACCAGGGAACATGTACTAGGAGCTTGTCAAATATCTACTGAATTTAAAAAAGAAAAAGGAAGTAAAGAACAAGTGAGTCATCCTTGCCTCTTTTATGCCTCTGCAGTCTGATCTTTTTAATACATGGATCTGTTGATGTCACTCACCTCCTCTACAGCTTCACAGATGCCCTGCAGTCCCTAGAGAAAGAGTAGAAAATGATCTTTGAGTCAAATAGTGTTGGGTTTGAGTTCAAATGCCTTCAGATCAGCCTCCGTCCTATCCTATGTGTTCTTAGCTCTCTTTCACACCTTTCTGTTCTTTTGATACCTAAATCTAACCGTATTATCTCTCCTACCTCCCACCTCTCCCTTCAAAAGTTTATGTGGCTGCCCTTCTGTCTGCAGAATGTGGTGTCTAGCATCTTCTCCGGCTTCTGCTTTCTGCACTCTTTAAACTGTTCACTGTCGGGAAGGTATCACATTTTCTCTTTCCTTTGGGCCTTTATGCATATTTAGAATGCTTTACTGGGAATAGTCGTCTCTACCATATGCCACCCTCCCCAGCCCAGCCACCCTAAGTATAAGCTAACTCCTGTGCATCTTTCAAGTCAAGGCTCAAATGACACTTGAGGCCTCCCCTGCCCCCAAGTGGGTCCTGGGCTTTGAGGCTTGCAGAGCACCTACACTTACTCCACCGTAAAACACACCACAGTTGATTGTGGTGATCTGCTTTATGATGGTTGTCTTTCCTACCTGGACTGGAGGTGCTGCGAAGGTAGTGACTATGTCCCATTCAAAATTGTCTTTAGTACCTGGCATAGCAACTGGGCCAATGAATATCTTTTGAATAAGTTCAGTTCAGTTCTGGTCAGTCACTCAGTCGTGTCTAACTCTTTATGACCCCATGGACTGCAACACACCAGGCACCCCTGTCCATCACCAACTCCCCAAGTTTGCTCAAACTCATGTCCATTGAGTTGGTGACGCCATCCAACCATCTCATCATCTGTCATCCCTTTCTCCTCTTGCCTTCAACCTTTCCCAGCATCAGGGTCTTTTCAAATGAGTCAGTTCTTCGCATCAGGTGGCCAAAGTATTGGAGTTTTAGCTTCAGCATCAGTCCTTCCAATGAGTATTCAGGACTGATTTCCGTTAGGATTTACTGATTGGATCTGCTTGCAGTCCAAGGGACTCTCAAGAGTCTTCTCCAACAAAAGCATCAAAAGCATCAATTATTCGGCACTCACTTTTCTTTATAGTCCCACTCTCACATCATACAGGACTACTGGAAAAACCAGAGCCTTCACTAGAAAGACCTTTGTTGGCAAAGTAATGTCTCTGCTTTTTAATATGCTGTCTAGGTTGGTCATAATTTTTCTTCCAAGGAACATGCGTCTTTTAATTTCATGGCTGCAGTCACCATCTGCAGTGATTTTGGAGCCCCCCAAAAGAAAGTCTGTCACTGTTCCCTTTGTTTCCCATCTATTTGCCATGAAGTGTTGGAACCTGATGCCATGATCTTTGTTTTCTGACTTGAGTTTTAAGCCAACTTTTTTACTCTCCTCTTTCACTTTCATCAAGAGGCTCTTTAGTTCTTCTTTACTTTCTGCCATAAAGGTGGTGTCATCTGCATATCTGAGGTTATTGATATTTCTTCCAGCAATCTTGATTCCAGCTTGTGCTTCATCCAGCCCAGTGTTTCTTATGATGGACTCTGCATAGAAGTTAAATAAGCAGGGTGACAATATACAGCCTTGACGTACTCCTTTTCCTATTTGGAACCAGTCTGTTATTCCATGTCCACTTCTAACTGTTGCCTCCTGGCCTGCATACAGATTTCTCAGGAGGCAGGTCAGGTGGTCTGGTATTCCCATCTCCTTCAGAATTTTCCACAGTTTGTTGTGATCCACACAGTCAAAGGTTTTGGCATAGTCAATAAAGCAGAAATAGATGTCTTTCTGGAACTCTCTTGCTTTTTCCATGATCCAGTGGATGTTGGCAATTTGATCTCTGGTTCCTCTCCCTTTTCTAAATACAGATGAACATCTGGAAGTTCACTATTCACATACTGATGAACCCTGGCTTGGAGAATTTTGAACATTACTTTGCTAAGGTATGAGATGAGAGCAGTTGTACAGTAGTTTGAGCATTCTTTGGCATTGCATTTCTTTGGGATTGGAGTGAAAACTGACCTTTTTCAGTCCTATGGCTACTGCTGAGTTTCCCACATTTGCTGACATATTGAGAGCAGCACTTTCACAGCATCATCTTTTAGGATTTGAAATAGCTCTGCTGGATTCCATCACCTCCACTAGCTTTGTTCATAGTGATGCCTCCTAAGGCCCACTTGACTTCACATTCCAGGATGTCTGGCTCTAGGTGAGTGATCACACCATCATGATTATCTGGGTCATGATCTTTTTTGTATAGTTCTTCTGTGTATTCTTGCCACCTCTTCTTAATATCTTCTGCTTCTGTTAGGTCCATACCGTTTCTGTCCTTTATTGTGCCCATCTTTGCATGAAATAGTCCCTTGGTATTTCTAATTTTCTTGAAGAGAGCTCTAGTCTTTCCCATTCTGTTGTTTTCCTCTATTTCTTTGCACTGATCACTGAGGAAGGCTTTCTATCTCTCCTTGCTATTCTTTGGAACTCTCCATTCAAATGGGTATATCTTTCCTTTTCTCCTTTGCCTTTTGCTTCTCTTGTTTTCTCAGCAATTTATAGGGTTTCCTCAGACAGCCATTTTGCCTTTTTCCATTTCTTTTTCATGTGGATGGTCTTGATCACTGCCTCCTGCACAATGTCACAAACCTCTATCCATAGTTCTTCAGGTACTGTCTATCAGATCTAATTCCTTGAATCTATTTGTCACTTCCACTGTATAATTTTAAGGGATTAGATTTAGGTCATACCTGAATGGTCTAGTGGTTTTCCCTACTTTCTTCAATTTAAGTCTGAATTTGGCAATAAGGAGTTCATGATCTGAGCTATAGTCAGCTCCCAGTCTTGTTTTTGCTGACTGTATAGAGCTTCTCCATCTTTGGCTGCAAAGAATGTAATCAATCTGATTTCAGTATTGACCATCTGCTCAGTAAATCTTTAATACAATTTTCTGTTGCTGGGTGGGGCTGTGTTCCCTCCCTGTTCTTTGACCCGAGGCCAAACTATGGTGGAGGTAATGAACATAATGGCGACCTCCTTCAAAAGGTCCCATGTACGCACTGCTGCACTCAGTGCCTCCAACGCTGCAGTGGGCCACTGCCGACCTCTGCCTCTGCCAGAGACTTCTGGACCCTCATGGGCAAGTTTGCATCAGCTGTTGTGGGGGCATGAATATCTTTTGAATAAGTTAATGAGATCTAAAATTTACTGGCTGCATGACCCTGGACTGACAAACTTTGCCACTCTGAATCTCAGTTTTTTCTTTTATAAAATGAAGATAATAGCTACCTCATAGAGTCTCGTACCCTTTAAATGTGTTAGTCGCTCAGTTGTGTCCGACTCATTGTGATCCCATAGACTATAGCCCACTAGGCTCCTCTATCCGTGAGATTCTTCAGGCAAAAATACTGGAGTGGGTAGCCATTCTCTTCTCCAGGGGATCTTCCCGACCTAGGGATTGAACCTTGTTCTCCTGCATTACAGGCAGATTCTTTACTGTCTGAGCCAACAGGGAAGCCTAGTACACTCTAAAGTATGCCTAAAATATCATATTAATGTCTACTTGTCTACTATTACTGGCCTTCCATGAGTAAATCCTCACTTGTCTTTTTACCTTATGTTCTGCTTCATCCATTAATGGCACCAAAATGGACTTCTCAGCTTTTTCCTGAACATTGTCCTGTGTTTCCCCCATTGTCCCAATGGGACAAATGGAACAAATGCTGTTCTTTCTTCCTAGAACTTCCTTCTACTCTTCTCCTGATTTGAAAACCTCCATCTTAGCTCCATGAAGTCTCCCTTGGTTTGTCTTAGTCAAGTTACTCCTCCCTTCAACTTTTGCTACATGTTATCTGCCCTTCTTCTAGAACATCTGTCACGTTCAGCATTATGAAGTAGTTATTGAGGTACATCTCTCAGTTTAGCAGGCTCTAGAGTCAGTCTTCCCGGATTCATGTCCCAGATCTGCCTGCTAACTATGTAACTGTTGCCTATCTCGTACTTACTTCACTTAGTATGATCATTTCTAGGTCCACGTACTAAGTGAAGTAAGTCAGACAGAGAAAGATAAATATGATATCACTTATATGTGAAATCTAAATACAATGATGCTTTTGAACTGTGGTGTTGGAGAAGATTCTTGAGAGTCCCTTGGACTGCAAGGAGATCCAACCAGTCATTCTGAAGGAGATCAGCCCTGGGATTTCTTTGGAAGGAATGAAGCTAAAGCTGAAACTCCAGTACTCTGGCCACCTCATGCGAAGAGTTGACTCATTGGAAAAGACTCTGATGCTGGGAAGGATTGTGGGCAGGAGGAGAAGGGGACGACCAAGGATGAGATGGCTGGATGGCATCACGGACTCGATGAACATGAGTCTGAATGAACTCCGGGAGATGGTGATGGACAGGGAGGCCTGGCATGCTGTGATTCATGGGGTCGCAATGAGTTGGACACGGCTGAGTGACTGAACTGAACTGAACTGAACTGAAAGACAATGATATAAATGAATTTATTTACAAAACAGAAATGGACTCAAAAACTTTGAAGACAAATTTATTTTTACCAAAGAGAAAAGTTGGGGTGGGAGGCAGAGATAAATTAAGAGTTTGGGATCAACATTTATACACCGCTATATATAAAGTAGATAATCAACTAGGACCTACTGTTTTGTACAGGGAACTGTACTCAATATTTTGTAATAGCCTATATGGGAAAAGAATCTGAAAAGGAATGTATATATGTATATATGTAGCTGAATTTGCTGTGCACTTAAAACTAATACAACAATATAAATCACCTATGCTCTAATATAAAATAAAAACTGAACTAAAAAATAACAATGGCCTAGTTAGTCAATTTCTCTAAACCTCGATTTTTTTTAGTCAATAAAGCGGGAATAATAACAACCATCTCATAAGTTATGTGGGTGAGGGTCACATTAAATGAGATTATGTAAGTAGATCATTTAGCATAGTATCACACATGTAACCAGTGATTATGTGATTGACATAATTAACATTATCATCCTCAGCAGCACCTTCTCCCTAATTAAACTCTGAGTTCCTTGGGGATGAAGATGTTTTTATAGGATTCCCCTATTGTACTTAGAACAATGCCTGCCCCCATAGTCGGTACTCAGTAAATGTTTGTTGAATGCAGGCATAAATAATATAGACAAATATAGACAAACAATGACTTTTCTTTTGCTACAAAATGATGCAAGTTGACTGCATTTTTGAGCTTTTTAGTAACTACTGTCCCTGTGGATTTCCTTCAGCCTGAACATTTTGAAATAGTGCTAGTAGAATAGGCCCACTATGTTGCCATCAGTCTGGAATTTGGAAAATTACAAGCAGAATTAAAGAACAGTATTGGAATTATTTATTCTTTCTATGCCCCTTTATTGCATTCATTTTAGGAGAAATTATCTATTCTTGTTTAACAAGAAGATTACATTACATATTCATGTAGAAAGAATTTTACCAATTTGTGGAAACTTCTCAGATCTTGCCACATGTTAGATGTCAGGCAATGTCTCATTTGGAGAGAGGAAAAAACAACTAGAGTTACTGTGATTTACTGCAAGACAAATTATTCTGAATTTCCTTGGTAAAAAGAAAATGAAAGCTACATTTGTTAAATATCATAGAGGTTCATCTTCTAAACAGCCTCTTATCTGGAAAATATATGTAGTCATTTTCCTGACTTAATAAGGAGATAAAGCAAGTTTCACTTATCTTAATTTTGCTTGTAATGAATATACTAGATGAGATTTTGCTATGATATGTGACTGCTCTTTCATTAACAGATTAGATAATTGCCCTCTTGGAATGGGCCAACTTTATTATTTAGCACCTGACTCAATCCTGAAATAATCCAGAACTTTTTTGAAAGTCAGTGTGCAGCGCTATGGTTAGAGGAAGTTCACTTCAATCGCTCAGTTGTGTCCGACTGTTTGCAATCGATGGACTGCAGCAGGCCAGGCTTCCCTGTCCTTCACCAACTCCCAGAGCTTGCTCAACTCATGTTCATTGAGTTGGGGATGCCATCCAACCATCTCATCCTCTGTCATCCCTTTCTCCTCCTGCCTTAAATCTTTCCCAGCATCAGGGTCTTTTCCAGTGAGTCTGTTCTTCCCACCAGGTGGCCAGAGTACTGGAGTTTCAGCTTCAGCATCAGTCCTTCCAATGAATATTCAGGACTGAATTCCTTTAGGATGGATGGTTGAATCTCCTTGCTGTCCAAGGGACTCTCAAGAGTCTTCTCCAATACCCCAGTTCAGAAGCATCAATTCTTTGCTGCTCAGTTTTCTTTATAGTCCAACTTTCACATGCATATATGACTGCTGGAAAAAGCATAGCTTTGACTAAATGGACCTTTGTTGGCAAAGTAATGTCTCTGCTTTTTAATGTGCTGCCTGTTTGTCATAGCTTTTCTTCCAAGGAGTAAGCATCTTTTAATTTCATGGCTTCAGTCACCATCTGCAGTGATTTTGGAGCCCCCCAAAATAAAGTCTGTCCCTGTTTCCATTTTTTCCCCATCTATTTGCTGTTAAATGATGGTACTAGATGCCGTGATAAGCCGACTTTTTCACTCTCCTCTTACACCTTCATCAAGAGGCTCTTAGTTCCTCTTCACTTTCTGCCATAAGGGTCGTGTCATCTGTATATCTGAGGTTATTGATAGTTCTCCTGGCAATCTTGATTCCAGCTTGTGCTTCATGCAGCCTGGATTTCACATAATGTACTATGCATAGAAGTTAAATAAGCAGAGTGACAACATGCAGGGTGTTAAATAAGTTAAATAAGCAGGGTGATAGCCTTGATGTACTCCTTTCCCAATTTGGAACCAGTCCATTTTTCCATGTCTGGTTCTAACTGTTGCTTCTTGACCTGCATACAGATTTCTCAGGAGCCAGAGCAGGTGGTCTCATCTTCCCATCTCTTGAACAACTTTCCAGTTTGTTGTGATCCACACAGTCAAAGGCTTTGGCATAGTCAATAAAGCAGAAATAGATGTTTTTCTGGAAGTCTCTTGCTTTTTCGATGATCCAATGGATGTTGACAATTTGATCTCTGGTTCCTCTGCCTTTTTAAATCCAGCTTGAACATCTGAAAGTTCTCAGTTTACATACTGTTAAAGCCTAGCTGGGAGAATTTTGAGCATTACTTTGCTAGAGTGTGAGATGAGTGCAATTGTGTGGCAGTTTTAACATTCTTTAGCATTGTTTTCTTTGGGAGTAGATGAAAACTGACCTTTTCCAGTCCTGTGGCCACTGCTGAGTTTTCCAAATTTGCTGGCATATTGAGAGCAGCACTTTCACAGCATCATCTTTTGGAGTTGAAATAGCTCAGCTGGAATTCCATCACCTCCACTAGCTTTGTTTGTGGTGATGCTTCCTAAGACCCGTTTGACTTTGCATTCCAGGATGTCTGGCTCTGGTGCTTGATCACACCATCATGGTTATCTGGATCTAAGATCTTTTTTGTATAGTTCTGTGTATTCTTGCCAGCTCTTCTTAATATCTTCTGCTTCTGTTAGGTCCATACCATTTCTATCCTTTATTGTGCCCATCTTTGCATGAAATGTTCCCTTTGTATCTCCAATTTTCTTGAAGACATCTCTAGTCTTCTACGTTCTATTGTTTTCATCTATTTCTTTGTATTGATCACTGAGGAAGGCTTTCTTAACTCTCTCTTGCTATTCTTTGGAACTCTGCATTCAAATGGGTTTATCTTTCATTTTCTCCTTTGCCTTTCACTTCTCTTGTTTTCTCAGTGATTTGTAAGGCCTCCTCAGACAACCATTTTGCTTTTTTTTGCACTTCTTTTTCTTGGGAATGGTTTTGATCATGGCCTCCTGTACAATGTCATGAACCTCCATCCATAGTTCTTCAGGCACTCTATCATATCTAATCCCTTGAATCTATTTGTCACTTCCACTATATAATCAAAAGGAATTAGATTTAGATCATACCTGAATGGTCTAGTGGTTTTCCCTACTTTCTTCGATTTAAGTCTGAAAGGAATTGTGTGTACTAGGTCTGAGAAGTCATGGGTTTCCATGTGCCTTGGGGAGATAAGCCACTGCCTACATGACACAACTTCTCAGGAAGTTGAAAGATTTGATCTCATTTAACTGTTGATCAAGGTGTGAAGGGCTTCCTGGGTGGCTCAGTGGGTAAAGAATCCACCTGAAGTGGACCAAGCACCCGTGCACAAGGTCTGAATTCCATTCACACCAGTTGTTTGAGGGGATGACCTAAACAGTGGAGAGCTTGGAAGGCAGCCACTGCAGAAAATGGGCTAGCAAGCTATGGTCTACAGGCTGGATCCGGTTCACTACCTATGATTTTATAGCCCAGAAGATAAGAACAGCTTTACACTTTTAACTGGTTGGGAAAAAAATCCAAAGAAGAATGATATTTCATGACATGTGAACATTATATAAAATTAAAATTTCAGTGTCCATCCATAAAGTTTTATTGGAACACTCACATTCATCAGTTTCCGTATTGTCCATGGTTGTTTCTGTGCTTCAGTGGGAGACTTGAACTGTCACAGTAGAGACTGGATGACCCTGAAATCCTGAAAATGTATTGTCTGGCTCTGTACAGAAGAAGTTTGCTGACCACTGGTGTGGAGGTGGCGCTAGTAGTAAAGAATCCATCTGTCAGTGTGGGAGATTTAAGAGATACAGGTTTGATTCTGGGTTGGGGAGATCCCCTGGAGAAGGGCATGGCACTCCATCCCAATATTCTTGCCTGGAGAAGCCCATGCACAGAGGAGCCTGGTGGGCTACTGTCCTTAGGGTCACAGAGTTGGACATGACTGAAGCGACTTAGCCCCATATAGAGGGAGAGAGCATTAAAACCCATGGAGTCAGTCTTAGGTTGAATCCTATCTCTTTCAGTTACTAGACCTGGAACCTTAGTCAAAGTGACCATTCACTCAAGAAACATTTATTAAACTCTTACTGTTTCTCAGAGACCTTGCTTGGCATGTGAAATGCAGTGGTTTTCACACCTGAAGGGTTACCAATACGTAGTTTGTTGGTTTCACTGAGAACATTAAATAAAGTAAGTAAAAGTATATGGCATCTAGAAGTTGTTCAATAAATGCTTCCCCCTGCTGCTTGCTCTATCATTTATTAGGAGTCAAAGGTGGGGAAGCCACTTAACTTCTTATTTACTCTTTCAACTATTAAACAGCTCAACAAATGATTTTTGAAAGTCCACAGATAACCACAGATAACCATTCCACCCTAGTATTTTGGGATGGCTTTAGAGTGGGGTAATGCTAGGCTTCCCTGGAGGTTCAGAGATGAAAAATCTGCCTGCAGTGCAGGAGACCTGGGTTCAATCCCTGGGTCAGGAAGATCCCCTGGAGGAAAAAATGGCAATTGACTCCAATATTCTTGCCTGGAAAATTCCATGGACAGAGGAGCCTGGCAGGCTACAGTTCATGGGGTTGGAAAGAATCAGACACAGCTGAGTGACTAACGCTTTACTAATGTTGGGAAAGACTGAGGACAGGAGGAGAAGGGAGCAACAAAGGATGAGATGATTAGATAGCATCTCCGACTCAATGGCCATGAGCTTGAGCAAACTCTGGGATATAGTGAAGGACAGGGAAGCCTGGCGTGCTGCAGTCCATGGGGTCATAAAGAGTCAGACACAACTTAGTGACTGAACAACATCAACAAAGGGGGCAAAATGATGAGATGATGGCTGACTGGGACCAAGCCTGGTATCTCAAGTGGTGATGTGCTGTGGACCTAGAGGGGAAGAGAGGCATTGAAAAGGCAAGGCCAGGGAACCACAAACAAATGACTTTACAGTTTTGGTCTGGGCCTGCTTTGTTCAGATGTAAACTTCCGTGGAACCCAGTCTTGGGTGGCAGATAGTCTTTTGATATCAAAATATTTTCAATGGTCAGAATACTTCTAGTATGTGATGGGGCCAGAATTTCGAATCCTAGGCATTCTGATTCTGCTGCTGTTAGTCATTATACCACTGCCTCTCAAATTGGAGTCTAGAGTTACATGGATATATCATCAGGGTTCCTAGAGTGCTCCACAAAAGCCTCTAAATTCAGTTTCATGAGAATCTTAGGAAAAAGAGTCAAAAGGTCATATAAGCACATTCTGGACACTCAAATGACCCTTTATAACCTGGTATTGCCCTGTGGTGCCTTCCTTTAAGTCTGCACTTGTGTTTACATCGGGTAATTTTAGTTGGCTAATAAGGAAAGAACAGAGGCAGCAGATCTAATGAGAAAATAAAGTGTTGACACCATAGGAAGGTCAAAGATATTACTGCTTACTCTAAGGACAGAGGTTTCACAGTAATTCTAAGTGAGAAAAGAGTTGGGAGAACCAAATCATCACACAGCACACAGGGGTGTTGGTGTGCTGGGCGAAACTGGGACATGATTAGAATGGCAAGCTAGTGTTTGCAAAACCACAGTCACTGTGTAACTTGGATTTTATTAGTTTTGAGATTTTGCTTTGGTTTAATACATTGTACAAAAAGCTACATGCATACAACATTTTAAAATCTAGTTGTTTAAAACCAAGTTTTAACTCATTTAAATGACATTTGATAAAAATGGTTCCAGTGATGTTCCAAATAACTCTTTATTATTATGTGATTTTGCCTTATTTTACAATTTGAAGCTTCACTGAATGAGGGCACTCTCTAAATTCTTTCTAAAGTGTTCAAAAGAATAGCCTAGAGCTGGAGAAAAGGCAGGAGAAATTTTACACACATTTTTGGGTGGTTGTCCTATGCTTGTGTTGATGAGGTTATCTTTCCTTGCACAGGAATATGTCCAAAGGAGATAAATGCTGAAACTTCAATATGGTTATTTAAATGATAATCCTATTTCTTTCCTATTTCTTTGGTCCTGATCATTCAATTTCTATTCCTGTGATTTTTTGCTTATCGATGAAATATCTTTTCATCAGAGTCTGATGCTTATGCTACCATCTTCAGAATGATTCTTGGTTCTTATTTATCCAGAGAAAGGGAAAGGAACTATCAAGCCACCCCTCACCTCTCAATACTTATGTTATAAATATATTTATTTGTTTAATGTCTGTCCTCCCATTAGAATGTAAGCTATGTGAAAGTAAGGTTTTTCTCTTGTTTATTTCATTCAGGGATTCAAAACCGGAGGCAGTTTTTCATCCAGGGAATATTTAGCAATGTCTGTTTGTCAACTAGGATGGAGGCTACTACTGTCATTGGTAGGGATAGAGGCCAAGGAAGCTGCTAAATACCCTATAGTACACAGGTCAAGCTCCCCCTCCCACAACCAACAATAAAGAAGCAGTCAAAATGTCAATAATGCTGAAGTGGAGGAACTCACAGTTGAAAAGTGGTGTCCAGCAAGTAGCAAGACTTTCAAGTATTTGTGGAGTAAATGAAAAGATAACTAACATGTAATATGTGTCAGGGACTACATTAGAGGCTTCATAGATGCAGCAAGATCATCCACTGAGATATTAATTCATTTTGGTTCTCACTGGATTTTTCCTGGCTCCCTTTCCAAAAAGGTCAGAGTCAGGCATTTCCTGTCCTCAGAGGCTGTGACAAGGCTGAGAAGTGGCAGAAGAGAAGTCCTCTGCTTGCCTTTATGAAGGGTGAGTCACTGACATTGTGCCATATATTCTGGAGGGTCTTTCTGCGGCCTTGTGGAGAGAGGAGTGTAGAGTCCTCAAAGTGTCAAAGATTTCAGTCTTTTTTTTCAACCTGCTAAACTGGAGTTTTGAAGTTGGATTTCTTTTGATAAAATAATATGCCATGTTTTTTTGTATATATAAATCTGTAGAGTAAAATTTATACATTTTGTACATTATTTGTTTTAAAAATTCTTAGTCAACTGTGCAACACAGTAGGCATTACTATTGCCATTTTATAGATGAGAAAACTGAGATGCAGAGAGCAGAATTAACTCACTTCAGATCATACAGATTACAAATGAAAAAGACAGGATTTGACCCTAGCTCAGTCTGACTTCAAAACCCCAAACCAGGCTCTGAAAGAGCTTGTGGGTGACAAGATAACCTATGCTTTCACACAGTATGAAACTTCCTTCCTGGACCATTTCTTTTCTCACTAGGGTGGTTTTAGCTCCTAAAAATGGTTTTCTCTTTCTCCCCAGGTGGACTATTGATTAATTAACTAATACTAGCACCTACTGTATTCTTTGGAAGGAATGATGCTAAAGCTGAAACTCCAGTACTTTGGCCACCTCATGCAAAGAGTTGACTCATTGGAAAAGACTCTGATGCTGGGAGGGATTGGGGGCAAGAGGAGAAGGGGACGACAGAGGATGAGATGGCTGAATGCATCACCGACTCGATGGACGTGAGTTTGAGTGAACTCCGGGAGTTGGTGATGGACAGGGAGGCCTGGCATGCTGTGATTCATGGGGTCGCAAAGAGTCGACCATGACTGACTGACTGAACTGAACTGAGCACCTACTGTGTCCCAAATGTGAAGCTACCAGAGATGGCTTATAGGTTTTATTTTATGTGTCATCTCTGACCATTGATCACTGGCTGTAAGTGTGTTGAGAAGGCTGAATGTGGAACTGAGCCATCAGCAGTTAACCATCTGCTGCTGTGTCAGGTGGCTTGCACATGTTCCACACATTTACCCTCTCTGAGGCAGCAAGGGCCAAAGATGAATAAGGTCTCCTGTGGAAGTAGCCAACCTTCAAGATTCAGCTCCATTCCCATTATTACCTCCAGAAGCTTTCCTGACCACTCCAGCTTCTCTCTCTTCTAATCCTATAGTCAAGGTCTCATAGGTGAGACAGGGAAATAGAACAATACTCATGAAATTAGCACTGCTGCATCTGAGTACTCCCCCTGTATGTATCTCACTTCCCCAGCTGGACAGCAAGGAACTGGAGCTCAGAGAGCAGTGCTCCTGGAGCGCCTTGTCTCTCACATGGCTGAATGTAATAGTCACTCAGTGAATGTTTGCTGAGAAGAGGGTTAAATAAATGAGTGAATAAGGTGGGATGCTGCATACCTATTCCTATTGCTTGCTCCTTGGAAGAAAAGCTATGACCAACCTAGATAGTATATTAAAAAGCAGAGATATTACTTTGCCAACAAAGGTCTGTCTAGTCAAGGCTATGGTTTTTCCAGTGGTCATGTATGGATGTGAGAATTGGACTGTAAAGAAAGCTGAGCACTGAAGAATTGATACTTTTGAATTGTGTTGTTGGAGGAAACTCTTGAGAGTCCTTTGGACTGCAAGGAGATCCACCCAGTAAATCCTAAAAGAAATCAGTCCTGAATATTCATTGGAAGGACTGATGCTCCAATACTTTGGCTACCTGATGCAAAGAACTGACTCATTGAAAAGACTCTGATGCTGGGAAAGATTGAAGGTGGGAGGAGAGGCGACGACAGAGGATGAGATGGTTGGATAGCATCACTGACTCTATGGACATGAGTTTGAGCAAGCTCATGGATGGAGGAGCCTGGTGGGCTACAGTCCATGGGGTCGCAAAGAGTCGGACACGACTGAGCGACTTCACTTTCACTTTTCACTTTCCTGCACTGGAGAAGGAAATGGCAACCCACTCCGGTATGCTTGCCTGGAGAATCCCAGGGACTGGAGCCTGGTAGGCTGCTGTCTATGGGGTCACACAGAGTCGGACACGACTGATGTGACTTAGCAGCAGCAGGAGTTGGTGATGGACAGGGAAGCCTGGTGTGTTGCAGTCCATGGGGTCACAAAGAGTTGGACACGACTGAGTGACTGAACTGAACTGATTCCTATTGGATTGAAGAACCTACAGATATATACCAGATCTCAAAACTAAACAGTTCATGCCTAACATAGTAAAGGTCTTCCAGGATCCTGTTCTGGCATTGTGGTTAGTATATGTTCTGCCTGGTCAATGTTCCTCAAACATCTGTAGTTGTTAAATATTTTGAACATGTAGATTGAACATTTCTGTCTAAAACTCTGTCTAAATCATCTCTAGAAGTCATTATCTCATTTCTTGTTTTATTCATCTCCTAAGAGAAGGCAATGGCATCCCACTCCAGTACTCTTGCCTGGAAAACCCCATGGACGGAGGAGCCTGGTAGGCTGTAGTCCATGGGGTCTCGAAGAGTCGGACATGACTGAGCAACTTCACTTTCATTTTTCACTTTTCTGCTTTGGAGAAGGAAATGGCAACCCACTCCATTGTTCTTGCCTGGAGAATCCCAGGTGGGCTGCCGTCCATGGGGTCGCACAGAGTCGGACACGACTGAAGCGACTTAGCAGCAGCAGCACTTGGCATATCCAAAACACTCCATATTTTATTTTATTTATTTATTTTGTTGTCTATCTTCCCCCTGAGCAAGGGGGAAGAATGTAGTGAAGCAGGAGTTTTGCCTTATTGAGTGACTGCTTGTTTTGATTACTAAACAGTAGCTGCACAAACAACCCCAAACTTAGTGGCATTAAATAATAATCATTCATTATGGGCAAAGATTTCGTGGGTTAGAAATTCAAACAGAGTACACAGTAGGTGTATTAGTTTTCTGCTGCTGTGTGACAAATTGCCAGGAATTTAGCAGCTTAAAATAACATACATCTACTCTCTCAGTGGGTCAGAAGCCTGGGTATAGCTTAGTTGGGCCCTCTACTCAGAGACTTGCAAGATTGCATCTAGAACTCAAGATGTTGGCTGGGTTGTGTTTCTTTCTGCAATGAGGGCCTTTCTCAAGTTCACATCGTTGTTGGCCGAATCCAGTCCCTTATGGTTGTAGGACTGTTCACATTTTCTTGTTGGCTGTTAGCCAGGGACTGCTGTCAGCTTCCAAAAGCAGTCACTTTGCATGTGGCCCTCTCACAACATGGCAGCTTTCTTCTTCAAGGCTGGCAAAAAGGGCACAATCACTCTTTTAGTAGCTTTTACTTTATTATATCTGGCTCACCCTGGATAATCTCACTTTTTATGAACTCAAAATCATCTCATTTGGGACCTTAATTACATTTGCAAAATCTCTTCACTTAGCCATGTGACACAATTAAGAGAGGGATATTCTATCATATTCACAGTCCTTCCCCTTTCCCCTCAACACGCACTGAAGGAAGGGGCTTATACAGGATGTATACATAAGAGTAGGGGCAGGGGGAATCTTGAGGGCCATCTGAGAACTCTGCCTACTGTAGCAGAAGTGTCTTGTAACAGAATCATCATGATGTTTAGGGTTGAGGGAGATCTCTGCTGGGAAGACTTAAATGACTGTGGGGAGTGGTCTCTGCTGGGAATGGCTGAAGGCTAGAACCATTTGTGGGCACCTGTACCCAACTCTCTGGCCTCTAGTCAGAACTCAAAAAAAAAAAAAAAAAAGGAGATAGAAGAAAAAAATCTCAGCTGGGATTAAAGACCAGAGACAATGTGTGGCCTTTCCTTGTGGACTATACTCTCAGCTTGGGGGCTGGTTCTGAGAGGAAGCATCTCAAAAGAGATTGTCCGAAAGTATTTCAAGAAATCAGGTGGAAGGTTTTTTTTTTTTTTTATGACCTAGACATAGAAGTCACATAGCATCACTTCTGTGCCATAAAACTTTATAGATTCCAAGGACATAGACTATCCCACTTGATCAGAGGAATGGCAAAAAATCTGTAGCTATTTTTTTTTAAACTACTACATTGTTTTATCTCTAGTAGGCATGCAATAAATATTTGTTGAATTAAAAAAATATCTGTCTATTAAAACTAATTCAGTCTAGGATGGAATGAAATCAAGAAAAACTATTTCGCAGAGACATATTTTAAATGATGAGCAAATTGAATAGTGAAAGTATAGGGAAAAGTGTTGGGCTAAGGAAACAGCATATGCAGAGGCAAAGAAACATGGAAAAAACTGGGTTCTTTAGGGGAACTCTAGGTAGTTCAGTGTAGCTAGAGCACAGAGTGTGTAGGGAAAAATGGAAGGTGATGAGTGTGGAGATGAGGGTGGCCAGGTCGCAGAGGGACTTGTGGGTTATGCTGTGCAGTTTTTCTGGAAGATTTGAGGACACACTGAGAAGTACCACAAGTTCAGGGAGGCATTTTAGAAAGATTCTTATTGTGTGTGTAGTATAGACATAGATTGGTGGTCTGGAGAGCAATAAAGGGCTGCTGTAATAATTCAGATGAGAGATGATGAGAATGAATTGTCGCCTTTGCATTGAGAATGGAGAAGAGAGGACAGTTTGCCACATCAGAGTCTCATTCAATAATTGTAACATTGCTTTACTTGTTTACTTATTTTTACATTCATTGCAATCTGAATTCCTGTTCTTACTATTCATCACAGAGATTGATGTTCATCTGGAATGCATGAGTGTTGAAACTCATCGGCATTAAGTCAGACATGGTGTACAGTGCATCTGAGCACTACTCCCTATACAATCTTTACAGCTCAGCTCTGAACGGCTCCCTTGGTGATGAGTGTTGGTGATGAGATATAAATATATTGAGATGAAACCACGACAGTCACCTTGGCTTGGAATACAGCAAGGAGACAGAATCTGATTCCTGCTTTGCTTGTGTTCAAAGCAGCATGACATATTTGTACAGGAGTGTTCTCTCTGGAGTGTCAAGTACTTAATAAATATCACCTCTGTACATTTTTTTGCAAGTAGAGCCAGTTGAATTCCCAGGTTTCTAGGCCTTTTGCAGAGTTTGAGGTGAATGAAATTCTTCTATCTTTTTTTCTTTTCACCAGAAAATTATCAAAGGGCTGACCACTTTTAGGATGAGGACAGATTCTTGACTCCTTCCTGCGTGCTTGTGTGCTAAGTCACTTCAGTCATGTCTGACTCTTTGCGACCCTATGGACTGTAGCCCACCAGGTTCCTCTGTCCATGGGATTTCCCAGGCAAGAAACCCAGGAGAGGGTTGCCATGCCCTCCCTCAGGGGATCTTCTCAACCCGGAGATCGAACCTATGTCTCTTAGTCTCCTGCGTCAGTAGGTCGGTTCTCTACCACTAGTGCCATGTGGGGAGCCCTGACTCCTTCCTGCTGACCCTTATATTGCAAACTGGGAAACTAAGCTGAGGGTGGGATGAGGGCTTAACAGCTGGTCAGTGGGGACACCAGGAGGAAATTCAGATCACATATCCATCTTATGTAACTAACAGACTTCTCATCTTTAGTACCTGAAACAAACATATTATGTTTAGGAAATTTCAACATGAAGAATCCCTTCAATTCTGTTCAACAATGATTTATTTAACATGTAGCAAGCGCTATTCACAATGAGAGATTAATAACAATAAAAATACCTGTCCTCACGAAGCTCACATTCTGGTAAGGGGAAATAATAAACAATAATGATAATAAAGAAATTATAACTAAAATTACATGTGTTTTTAAAGTAGCATTTAAAATCAATAGTGCATGAGAAGGTGAGATGTTTTATAGGAAATGGAAAGCTAGTTAAATTAGGCTGGGGATCTGAGGGAATGGTTTGTAATCTTAAACAGGGACCTTATGGTATGCTTATTAAAAGATGTTTTTCTCCTCAGCTCCACCCTGTTATATTTGAATGCAGAAGCCACTTAAATTGCTCAATCTTTCTGAGCCCCAGGTTCCCATTCATTCACTCAATCAGACAACACATTGTTGTCTTAGTGATGTTGGTTCCCATTCCCATTTTGGAAAATATCAATAAAAAACCGACACAATTGCTGCTCTCATCTAATCTAGTAGGAAGGCGACTTGAAATAAATTTTCAGAAAGTAAAATACTTTGAAAATGAAAGCTTGGAGTGCTGTGAGAGCAAGCCATAAGGGATGTATAACCTAGTGTAGGAGTCTGGGAAGACCTCTGAGGTCTTTTATGCTCTGAGGTCTTCATTTATGCTGAGGCCTGAAGAATAACTGGGAAAGTAGGGTGGGCTAGAATGGTAAAGGGTGTGCTGGGTGGAGGAAACAGCCTGTGTGATGAGATTCTGGGGTCTTTGATGACTTGACAGAAGTTTAGTATGGCTGGAGCAAAGAGGATGAAGTGGGAGATGTCTGGAGAGGTAAGTAGGGGTCAAATCACACAGGGCCTGTAGCCATGTAAATTATCTGCAAAACAGAGATGAAGAATGGTGCAGAGCATCTGGCATTGAGTAGGTATGCAGTAAACGATGGCTGTTAACCGTGTAAATGATGACAACGGTAATAATGACATTCAGCAGTGCATAAGCCTAAGCCAGTTGAAAGCTGGTATCTTTGGCGTATCTTCTGGGTAAGGTAAGCTTCATGTTAGAGGCAGGAGGCTGACTTGGGAGTGAAAACTGACTTAATTTAAGTGAAAATGAAGTTCTCCATTGACTTCTGAGCCCAATATGCATGTTTCCTGATTTTCTTGGCAGGTGCTAAAAGAGTTTGAAATTGGAAACAGGTAGATCTGGTTCCCACGGTTAAGTCTGCCACTAACTGAGACCATGACCTTGAACAATTATTTTTACCTCTCTGGATCTCAGGACTTTACCTGTAAAATGGAGAAAGTAATACTGTTCATTCTCAAAGGGTTGGTTGAAGATCAAATGGAATATTGGGGAAATTTTATTGCAACTTCTGTAATGTGACAGTTTGGTTTGACTTCCTCTTCATTATATTAATGGGGGAAAGATCCTAAGAAAAAGCCTCCTCTTTGTATTTCCCCAAGACCAGGTTCCTTCCATCACAACTGTGATGTATTTCAACATATTTCCCAGCCTGTGTGCTGATGCCTTCTTTGGTTATTAGGGAATACTGTTCTGAGGCTCCAGTGGATTTATGGTGCTGCCTTAAAATTCAGTCTAAGCTGAAAACAAATACAAAGTTGGGAACTGGTGGTTAGATCATATGACATTCATTCACACTTCTCCATAAATAATGGGGTCTGTTTAGGTGGCAATAGACAAGTCTAATCTCCCCCACATAACTGTAATTATTAACTACTACTCCTAAAATCTATGGAGTTATCCTTATTGTTATTATTATGAAACTCAATCCCATTTTCATGTCATAAAGATAAACCAAATCTCATTTCAATTAGTTACAGCAGGAGGGAATGAACTTTAAACAGACATTTAATTTCTGAAAAAAAAAATTAGGAAGTTCTTCATGGAAATGTTATGGCATTTTGAAACAGATTAATAGTTCAGTGTGAACACATCCACCCTGCAGCTAAATGATGAGTGTATGGTGATGAGGAGACAGGTTAAATGAGCAAAACCAGTTGATACCACTGGTTTGGTTCTAATCAAATAATGTTCACTCTATGACTCTTGAGTGCTATTCTTTTTTTTTTTAATTCACTTTACGGATTGAATTATTGGTCTTCCATTATAGATGTATTTTATTTATTAAGAGAAAGTAGTTGACTTTCAGGTGATGATAAAATTTAACAAACATATTGCCACCCTAGATGCTATGGAGAGATTTACGTTCTCCCCCAAAAAGTCAGACTCCCAAGATGTCGACCTGTAGCTGGGGGCAGAGGGGAGGGAACCCAGAGCTGTTCAGAAAGCTTGTTCATTCTTTTTTTTAATCTTTTCTTTTTATTAACATTCATATCCAAGAGTGTGCCCACTTTTCAGCAGCTGAACATGACAAGGGGAAAAGGTTTCAGTGATGAATTCTGGTGTGTGTCTGTAAATTTCATGCTTGTGAAGTTGGATTAATAGCAAGGCAGACTGAAGTCCTTTTGTTCTTGCACAAACAGCTACAAAGCAGAGAGCGACAATGTGAGCGTCCCAGTCTAGCAAGGCCTCGAGGCATGACTGGGGGGACCTCATCGTCAATCTCTGGCCTCTCTTCTGAGGGCTAATTATGGCATTTGTTCCACTGGGACCTGGATGGGAACCACGAAACGAATGTCAGCAAGACTTCAGTGTTTCTTTCAGCCTCCATGAAAGCTGGATTTGAAGGAAATCTTTCAAATCTGTTGCCATGGAATTACCATCCAAGGCCTTTATATATACTTCTCGGTTCTTAGGGAAGGAGTCTGTAAGCTAAACTGGCTCTTGTGTGAGAGTGGCTCTTGTGTGAAGAATGGTTTTGAGAGTTTTGGAATATAGTTCCTCGAGGACATAGGAACTGTTGATAGATGTATGATGGGATTAAACCCTCTATTCCTGGAAAAGAGAGGCCACTTCACTGTGCTGTTATACAAAGAACAAGTCTTTGGGGGGATCTGTTGTAGACAATTGAAATAAGTTAATAAGACTGTTATTAACTGTTTACTTAACACTTGTTATTTGTTATAAACAGATAAAGCAGTTTATCTAACATCATTTTAAAAAGCATCTCGAAGTATTTCATCTAATTCAGTTCAGCATGGTTTATAGCCCTATAATTAGCTTAGTGACTAGACATAGTTCTTCTTAAATGAGGGCTTGTCTTCACTAACTCTTTGCAGAGAAATGAGAAAAATAAGGACAATGTAGCTTTCCTATAAAGCCTAATTAATTTTTCAACTTTAGGCATTAAAGATATTCTCTTTTTTATGAAGTGATGCTGGGGGAGGAGTCTGGTAGGCTGAGTCCATGGGGTCGCTAAGAGTCGGACACGACTGAGCAACTTCACTTTCACTTTTCACTTTAATGCGTTGGAGAAGGAAATGGCAACCCACTTCAGTGTTCTTGCCTGGAGAATCCCAGGGACGGCGGAGCCTGGTGGGCTGCCATCTATGAGGTCGCACAGAGTTAGACACGACTGAAGCAACTTAGCAGCAGCAGCAGCTGGCGGTAGATGGTAGTTGTTTTTTCAAATGCTCCTTACAAAATACAAAAGATGACAAACTTAGGTTTATTATCACATTTAAAAAGCTGTTTTTAAAATTTTTAGGTCAACAAAATTCCCAAATCTGAAAACTACTGTCACAGCAAGGGCTTTAGAGTTAGAAATACTATACTCCATGACTTACCAGCTATTTGATCTTGAGTAAGATAATTACTTTTCTGAGCCTTGATTCTTCTCATTTGTAAAATGAAGACCAAAGTATCTATCTCAGAGAGATATTGTAAGCTAGCAACATTCATAAAAGTAAAACATTGGAAATGGCCCAAGTTAATGAATGCAAGTGTTCACCAACTGGTGACTGGATAAACAAACAATGATATACCTATGCATGGAATACTATTCAGCAATAAACAAGAATGAACTACTGATCCATGTGATAACATGCTGCTGCTGCTCCTAAGTCACATGGGTAAACCCCTAAAACATGTTAAGTGAAAGGAGCTAAATACCCAAGACTACAAACTGTATTATTCCACTTACACTGGACATCCAGAAAAGACAAATCTATGGAGGCAGAAAGTAGATTCATAGTTCCCTAAGGCAGGGAGTGAGAACAGGGATTAACTGCAACTGGATATGACACATCCCTTTTGAGTAACAGAAATATTCTAAAACAGGACCATGGTGATGCCTATACAACTGCATGTTTACAAAAAATTATCGAGTTATATACCTAAAGTGGGTGAACTTCTTTGGTATGAAATAATACCTCAATAAATCTGTTTAAGGGCTTCCCAGGTGGCACAGTAGTAAAGAATCCACTGCCAATGCAGGAGATGCAAGAGACATGGGTTTGATCCTTACGTTGGGAAGATCTCCTGGAGTAGGAAAAGACAACCTGCTCCAGTATTCTTACCTGGAAAATTTCATGGACAGAGGAGCCTGGTGGGCTACAGTTCATAGGATTGCAAAGAGTTAGACACAATTGAGTGTGTGTGTGCACATACACACACACACAGCTGTTTAAAAAATAATTTTAAAAGAAAAAAGAAAAAAATAAACTAACATCTGTGAAGCACTTAGCCTATTGTTGGTATATGGTATGTATAATTAAAGTGGAAGTTGATCAGTTGTGTCTGGCTCATGGACTGTAGCCCGCCAGGCTCCTCTGTTCATGGAATTTTCCAGTCAAGAATACTGGAATGGGTTGCCATTACCTTCTCCAGGGGATCTTCCCAACTCAGGGATCAAACTCGGGTCTCCTGCACTGCAGGCAGATTTCTTACCATCTGAGCCAGCAGGGAAGCCCAATGATCAATAGACGCAGAAAAAAGTCATGACAAAATTCAGTACCCATTTATGATAAAAACTCTCCAGAAAGTGATTATAAAGGGAACATACCTCTATATAATAAAGACCATATTCGACAAACCTACAGCTAACATTATACTCAATGGTAGAAAGCTGAAAACATTTCCTCTAAGGCCAGGAACAAGACAAGGGTGTCCACTCTCACCACTTTTATTCAGCATAGTTTTGAAAGTCCTAGCTATGACAATCAGAGAAGAAAAAGAAATAAAAGAATCCAAATTGGAAAAGAAGTTACACTGTCACTGCTTGCAGATGACATGATCCTATGAATAGAAAATCCTAAAGACGCTACCAGAAAACTACTAGAGGTTATCAATGAACCTGGTAAAGCTGCAGGTTACAAAATTAACACACAGAAATTTTAAATTAAAAAGCCCCATGTATAATTAAGAGCATCACAATTATAGAACTATGTTGGATAACTTTTCAGAGAACTCTTCCTCCACTATGACTTGTTGGACTTCTCACGAAGAGACATTAGTTAAAATCATTATGATTTCAGTGTCTATGTGTTACTATAGTTAATATACATCCCTGCCTGCAAGGAAATTGCAAGCTTGTTGGGGAGACAAGACCTATGCATTAAGTAATTAGATACTTAAATAAGCCATTTTAAGATTAAATTCCAAGTTGAGTCACGAAGATACTTGTTGGTCTGAGACTTCAGAAAAAAGTAAAATTTCTATGTCAGAAAAGGGGCCCTACGCTGGATTTTGAAGCATGAACAAATCAGGTAGAAGAGAAGAGGCAGAAGGATGTTCCAGAAAGGAAAAGAAGGATAAACAGTCACAGAGAAATGTCAACCATGATCACTCAGAGAGCTGAAAAGAGTTTGGGCTTTGAAGGGAGACAGATCTGAGTTCAGACTCTGGCACCACCTTGGCAAACTGTGTGACCTTGAGCAAGTAACAATTTCTGAGACCTAATTGCATTAACTATAAAGAGGTGGAAATAATACCTATCTCTCAGGATTAATGTTAGTATTAAGTGAGATATCCTACTTAAATCTCTTAGCACGATGCCAGGCTTATAGAAGGTATTTAATAAACATGAATTTCCTTTCCTTCTTTGCCTTCAAAAAGGTGATAATTTGGTTACGAAGCACATACTAGGAATATTTTTTTTTAAAGACAATATCAGATTAAAACCAAATTTAAGAGAATTTTTAATTGGAGTATAGTTGGTTTGCAATGTTGCGTTAGTTTCTGCTGTACAGCAAAGTGAGTAAATGATACTTATACTTACATCCACTCATTTTTAGATTCTTTTGCCATATAGGTCATTACAGAGTATTGGGTAGAGTTCCTTCTGCTGTACAGTAGGTCCTTATTAGTTATCTACTTTATATATAGTGGTATGTTAAAACCAAATTATATAGTTAATCAGACATTCTTATTTATTTTAAGATCTAGTTTATCAATTAACGCAGCCTGTATTTCTCTTGGCAATACTCTTGGCAGTTTTTAAAAATCAATCTTAATATGGCACAATTTAATATAACAGATTACATCCATTTAAAGTATATAATTCAATGAGTTTTGAAATATGTATACATGGTGTAACCACCAGCATCAGGATGCAGAGCATTTCCATAGTTCTCAAAAGTTCCCTCATGCTTTCTATCCTCCTTTCAATCCTGGCCACAGGTAACATTGTGTTTTCCGTGACTATTGGTTAGTTTGCTTTTCCTAGCATATGGTATAAATGGAATTATACAATATGTATTCCCTTGTGCTTGGCTTCTTTTGTTCACAATGTTTTTCAGATTTACCCATATTGTTGCATTTTAGTAGTCCATTCCATTTTATTGTTAAGTGGTATTCCATTGTATGGATATATTGCAATTTATTTATCCATGCTGGAAGAAATTGGAATTGTTTCCAGTTTTTAGCTGCTATGAATAAAACTTCAGTAAACATTTGAATACACCCTTTGGTAAACATATGTTTTCATTTTGGGGAGGTAAATACCAAGGAGTAGAACTGCTGTGTCATAAAGTATATCTAACTTAATAAGAAACTGCCAAAATTTCCCAGTGTGGTTGCTCCATTTTACATTCCCAACAGTAGTGCATGAGAGTTCCAGTTTCCTACATCTTCATCAAAACTAAGTATTGTCAGTCATTTTAATTTTAGCAGATGTTTGGTGAGAAATCACAATACCTCACTGTGATTTCTAATTTATATTTTTCTGATAACTAATGATTTGGGGCTTCTTGGCCATTTGTATACTTTCTCTTGTAAAATATCTGTTCAATTCTTTTGTCCATTTAAGAATTTGGGCACTGGTAGTGTTAATCATTTTTAAAATGTCTGTCTTACTTTGTAACTGTTGTGCAGTCGCTCAGTTGTGTCTGACTCTTTGCGATCCCATGGACTGCAGCACTCTAGGCTTCCCTGTCATTCACCAACTCCTGAAGCTTGCTCAAATTCATGTCCATCGAGTTGGTGATGCCATCCAGCCAGCTCATCCTCTGTGTCCCCTTCTCCTCCTGCTTTCAATCTTTCCCAGCATCATGTCTTTTCTAATGAATTGGCTCTTTGCATCAGGTGGCCAAAGTATTGGAGTTTCAGCTTCAGCATCAGTCCTTCCAATGAATATTCAGGACTGATTTCCTTTAGAACTGACTTTTTGGATCTCTTTGCTGTCCAAGGGACTCTCAGGAATCTTCTCTAACACTACAACTCAAAAGCATCAATTCTTTGGCATTCAGTCTTCTTTATGGTCCAACTCTCACATCCATACATGACTATTGGAAAAAACCATACCTTTGACTATACAGACATTTGTTGGCAGGGTAATGTCTCTGCTTTTTAATATGCTATCTAGGTTTGTCATTGCTTTTTTTTCCAAGGAGGAAGAATCTTTTAATTTCATGATGGCAGTCACAATCTGCAGTGATTTTGGAGCCCAAGAAAATAAAGTCTGTTCCTGTTTCCATTGTTTCCACATCTATTTGCCATGAAGTGATGGGACTTAGGGACTTCCCTGGTGGTTCAGACGGTAAAGCGTCTGTCTACAATGCAAGAGACCTGGGCCCGATCCCTGCATCGGGAAGATTCCCTGGAGAAGGCAATGGCAACCCACTCCACTTAGGCCATAATCTTCATTTTTTGAATGTTGAGTTTTAAGCCAGGATTTTCACTCTTCTTTCACCTTCATCAAGAGGTTCTTTAATTCCTCTTTGCTTTCTGTCATAAGGGTGATATCATCTACATATCTGAGGTTATTGATATTTTTCCCAGAAATCTTGATTTCAGCTTGTGCTTTGTCCAGCCTGGTGTTTCACATGATGTACTCTGCATATAAGTTAAATAAGCATGGTAACAATATACAGCCTTGACGTACTCCTTTCCCAATCTGGAACCAGTCCATTATTCCATGTCCAGTTCTAACTGTTGCTTCTTGACCTGCATAAAGGTTTCACAGGAGGCAGGTACAATGGTCTGGTATTTCCATCTCTTTAAGAATTTTCTACAGTTGTGATCCACACAGTCAAAGATTTTAACATAGTCAATGAAGCAGAAGTAGATGTTTTCTGGAATTCTGTTGCTTTTTCTATGATCCAATAATGTTGGCAATTTGATCTCTGGTTTCTCTGAGTTTTCAAAACCAACTTGAACATCTGAAAGTTCTCAGTTCGCATACTGTTGAAGCCCAGCTTGGAGAATTTTGAGCATTACTTTGCTAGCGTGTGAAAGGAGTGCAATTGTCTGATATTTTGAACAATCTATGGCATTGCCTTTCTTTGGGATTGGAATGAAAACTGACCTTTTCCAGTTCTGGGGACACTGCTGAGTTTTCCAAATTTACTGGCATATTGAGTGCAGCACCTTCACAGCATCATCTTTTAGGATTTGAAATAGCTCAGCTGGAATTCCATCACCTCCACTAGCTTTGTTCATAGTGATGCTTCCTAAGGCCCACTTGACTTCTCACTCCAGGATGTCTGGCTCTAGGTGAGTGATTACATCATTGTGGTTATCTGGGAAATCCAAAGAAGGAAAGATAATTTACTTGAGGAACTGGGAAAAGCTTCATGGAGAAGTTGACATTAGAGGTGAGTCTGGAAGCTGAAAACGATTAGGATGTTTGAGGATGGAAGGATAGGGAAAGGTACTATATAGCTCAGCAGAAGGACTAGGAAGCATGAGGAAAAGCCCAGAGGTGGAAAGGTTGAGGTAATGGTCCAGAGACCAGCTTGAAATAAGAGTGGTGAGTAGGCATATGACCCAGCAATCCCATTATTGGGCATATACACAGAGAGATCCATAATTCAAAATGGAACATGCATCCCAATGTTCATTGCAGCACTATCTAAAGTAGCCAGGACATGGAAGTAACCTACATGTCCATCAACAGAAGAACAGCTAAAGAAGATGTGAAACATGACTCAGCCGTAAAAGGAACAAAATTGGATTATTTGTAGAGACATGGATAGACCTAGAGACTGTCATACAGAGTGAAGTCAGAAAGAGAAAAATAAATAATGTATATTAATGCACATATGTGAAATCTAGAAAAATGACATAGATGACCTTATTTGCAATTTGCAAAGCAAAGTAGAGCCATAGACATAGAGAACAAATGTGGGTGCCAAGGGAGAAGGGGGAGGGTTGGATGGAATTGGGAGATTGGAACTGGCATATATACACTGCTGATAACTATGTATGAAATAGATAACAGATTAGAGCCTATAGTATAGCTCAAGGAACTTTACTTGATGTTTTGTGGTAAGCTAAATGGGAAGGAAATCCATAATAGATGGGATATATGTGTTTGAATAAGTGATTTACTTTGCTGTACAGTAGAAACTGATGCAACATTGTAACACAACTGTATTCCCAAAAAAAGAAAGACTAGAGAGTAGGGAGCAGCATTGTGGCAAGAAAGTTCAATACACTTGTCTCTCACCTGGGGAGAGTTGCCCTGGAATGGAAAAAGGACTTCTTAGAGAAAAACACATGACAAAAATTCTTACTTTTTCTAGTCAATCGTAAGTGGTAAGACTCTATTCAGGATATAACTAGACAGACTAAGTCCCATACTCTGAACTCCCATAAGACTCTCATTTCAAGGTTCCCTATGCTTGTTGATTTACTTGGCTTGCTGGGTTGAAGTTGGATGAGGGCAGGAATCATGTTGGTTTTACTACTGTATTATTTCAGGGCCTGTTTATTTAATGAGCAAATTAATGAAAAATAAAATTTATTTCTGAGATTTAAAATCTTTGCAATAGAATAAATAGTTGTGAATTCTACAGCTATTATAATAGTAAACTACCTAATTGACTGGAAAGTTTAACTAGAAGATTTTTTTTAAGATTCTGGGTTTTATTCCAACGTTGTCTGTTTTAGCAGGGATTTATACATTTTATAATAATAAGAGCTATAATGGAAAAAGGCACTTACTCTACACCAGACATTGTATTAAAATGTTCTTTATACAAAATGAGAAATTTGATGTCAAAAGAAGTTGAATTATTTGCCCATGATTCATAGTAAGTGGCAGAGTTGGGATTTGAATTCAACTCTGGTTGTGGATAAAGTTAGTGTTTTTAACCACTCTATTCTACTGGGACTTTAAACAGAGTTCTTCAACTTGAGCCCATTATTCCTAAAGAAGCTTCCGTGTGATGCTCTTGATTTGACCAAAAGTGTGAATTTGAGCACCCAGGTTCTACCTTCAACCTAGACTAGTGTCTGCTGACCGGAAATGTGAAGTACAGTGACTGGGGGCTTGCAGAATGTTGAAGCTATTTTGCAGTTTAATTTTACTACCTTGCTGTTCTAGTGCAATTTGGAGATAACTTATTCATGTCACTTGAAAAGGATTCCCCTATGTTTTGCCTTTCTTTGAAACTGCTGAAATTTGGGAAATATTCTAAGTTAGGTAGTATCTGCTAGGGTGCTAAGGGGAACTGGCTACAGAGGATGTCCAACGTAGCCTCGTACCTCTTTGCTTGGTAAATTTTGTATCACCTAAAAAATTTCTGCTGTTAAAAAAAAGAAGAAGGACTTCTCTGCTGGTTCAGTGGTTAAGAATCTGCTTGCCAATGCAAGAGACATGGGTTCGATCCCTGGTCCAGGAAGATCTCACATGCCATGAGTAACTAAGCCCAGGTGCCACGACTACTGAAGCCGTGTGTCCTGCAGCAAAAAAGGCCACTGCAATGAGAGGCCGGCCCAGTGCAACTGGAGAGCTGCCTCCACTCACCACAGCTAGAGAAAGCCCAGGCACAGCAGGAAAGACCCAGTGCAGCCATGAATAAATAAATAGATAATTTTTTTTTAAGAAGAAAAAAATCAATGAAAATTTATGCATTTTCTATATGTATTAATTGTAGGTAAATCTGATTTTAGAAACAGCGTTGAGTACATTTGAAACCAATCTTTAGGCTAAAATTTAAACACTCAAGTGGTTTCCTATTATTTTCAGTTGACTCAAGGAGCTATTTTCTCATTTTTTCCACATATTTTTCAAACAAACTGTGTGTGCCTTTATACATATATATGTACCAGAATGCCTCCTTAAAACAAATAGTTTGGGTATGGTGAAAACCATATTCCAAGTAAACTGTTGCTTTTGTCACACATCTTATGTGCTTTGAGCACAATTCCTGAAATTCATTTAGTGGGCATTCACTTAGAATTTTCTGAAGAACAATTTCTCTGTAAATTATTAACTTTTTATTGCCACATTTCCTAGATTCAATTAGATTAACATTTAGTGTCATTTCTCAAATAGGGATAATCATCCTGATTATGCTTTGGAGAAATAACTTGCACACTATCTACCTTTTAGGCTTTTAATTTATCTTATTTATTTGGCAGGAATGTGTATATGTGCCAGGGCAGAGAGAAGCTGAAAGGGATGACACTTGATGGGAATGGATAAGTTGAGAATCATTTAATATTGAGTTTATGGCATTTGGTTTCCTCTGCCGTGGGCATATCAGAAAGCCGACAAAATATGCAGGCTAAGGAGGACGGATTCCCTAAGCGGCTTCTGAATACAACATTTATTTCTAGCCAGTAAAGTTTAGCAAACCATGTCCGGTGCTGTTGACAAGTAGCACAAACTGAATGACAACAGGATGCTTTTGATGTGCTGGAGAAGGTAGGGTTTGAAACTCCTTGCTTTACTGACTCGCCACAGTATGTGGTAAAGTCCAAAGGAGCAGCAATGCCCACACTGAACCCCCTTGCTATGGTAGCAGCTACTTCAAACATAGTTTCATGAATAGAAGCTCATTTGACCCTTGACCAGAACCAGGCTCTAAATTGGCAGTCGGAGAATCAGAGTAATTTGTATCATTTCAATTAGTTACTTGCTGCATAACGGGGAGGTCATGACTTTCTGCCGTGATTACTGCCCATGGCAACCAAGCTTGAATGTACCATCAGTTTCCAAATACTTTCACTTAATAAATGTAACTTCATAAACAAGGCTCAATTGTTGGGGGTGCACAACAAAGTGAATTATCCACTCCACGACTGAACGAGCGGAAGATGACATAACTTTGTCGGCAAGATCCTTTCAAATTTTTTTTTTCCTTAAGGGAGAAGCTGATAAATGGGGTTAATAACATTGGCTGAATGAGCAGTATTGATCTTTGGCTATGTAAACAGCCAGGAGAGAAGTGAGTTTGTGTAAGAGCACTGTTGTAGTTCTGAAAGCCGGCAGTTTTCTTTCACTGTTTGCTCTGTACAACCAAAATTCAAAAATCCTAAAATCAATGTTGCCATTGTTGGATCCAAACAGCACACCCTTCCACAGACAATGCAAAGAATTTCAAAATATAGATAGCTCTCTGATACATACAGATCTGATTGTAAGAAACATTGGGTTGTTTTCTTTCTTGAACAGAAAGGGCAGCTTGTTTCAGGGCGAAGACAATGGTGTGTCTAGATGCCTGTGAAACTTCATGAACCCAGTGCAATAATTCAAGCCTTTGATTCGAAAAATGTTTTGTATGTCTTCCTCCACATCTGCAAATACCTCCACTTTCCCTTGATGCCAGCCAAGAGTTGTTAGCAAGTCAATGTTTTCCACTTGAGGAAGAAAAAAAAGTTCAGCACGTACATAAGTTTTGCTAGTTGGCTTTTGTTTTTTGAATTAAAATAAAGGTTTCCTTCTTCCATGTCACAATCTATTAGCCAGTGGGAAACCTGGTATCACAGTTCTCTCCCATTCACCCCTGCATTTGTAGCAGATTTGACGGTGTGTGGAAACCAACACGGGCACTGCTCTGTGACTGTGTCACCTACAATCAGCTTGTGCTGTGGCTCAGATTAATCATGACAGTAGGCAATATTTCCAACATTATTAGAAGAGAAACCTAATATTTTGGGACATCAGGGATCTCTGAGCTGTTGTCCATCAAACTGAGAACCTTCATTTCCTACTCCTTGGATGGGTAACCTTAAGTTTTAACCACTTAATGGACAAAATGCTTCTTTAACCACAAATAAAATAAAAGAGGAAGATGTGGCTATTCTGCTATTTAAAGTTGTGTCTTGAGGTTGTGCCCAAAAGGTTTGATAGTCATGCTGTCCAGTAGTGGACTCCCATTCTTTCTTAAAAGATATCCATCCTCATTCCTAGGTTTTTCTGGATTTCCATCCTTGGGAAGCTTTGTGATTAAACTGTGGATGGTGGTAGGATAGAGAGAGATCTGTATGCTGCTGTTAAACTTTTATCTTATACATTTCCTATCATGTAAACAGAATGAAGACTTGCCAAGGATGTCACCAGAACAATTTCCAGGAAGGAGATTGAGTTTGTGTTTGAAGGATACTTATTAATATCCTTATTTACAATAAGGATACTTATTGTAAAAAATGGATTAAAGATATATATGCCAAGTTATGTGATTCAATTTGACAGTACCATTTAGAAAGTGTATAGTTTTTAGGTCTGAATATACTTGCTTTGATGTACTTTTACCTTTTGTCTGGCTAATTTAGTTTACATGACCAGGACTGAAAACTGGGTACTCTATCAACCCTTTGATACTCTGATTTTTCTTCTTTGTTGTTAAAAACCAAGACTATCAGATGCTCATGCAGATGCTATAGAGAACATACCATCATTCATAGCTTCCCAATGGTCCGAAATCTTTCTGTATTAAACTTTAATTGAACACCTAATATAGTCTAAATACTAGGGATTTTAAAAAGCCTTTAGTCATATCAAGGCAGCACACTATGCTTTGAGAATCTGGTTCCTATTAGAAATGATGTGTCATGATGACATAGTGTGTCATCCATTCAATTCATAGATACAGGAAATCAGAGCAGCCAGGGACTGTTGCCACACTTTTGGGTTCCTGTTTTAGACCTCTCCCTTCTAGCCCCTAGAAAAGAGTAGGTTTCCAACAAATGTGTGTGGAATGACTGATTCCTCAAACTAATTTACAGGCAGTATTATCAGAAAGAGATCTAAGTCTTGATACATTTCCTTTGCATTTAGCAAGTTTTGGTATGTGAACAGCTTAACATTTTCTAGTTGAAATTATATAATGTATAAATTATATAATAACAGACACTATACAATTAACTGATCACGCTCTACCTTCTCATTCAATCTCAGGAAAAGAACCTGATAAAGTTCAGGACTTTTCCTGGGATCTTTCTTTCCTTTTTCGGCTTCGGCTGCTCCCAGGTCTTCCATCATCATTTTTGCTTTGAAAGTTGGTTCATTTGTCTTGTTCCCTCAGTTCTGTCACCTCAAGCTTCGAAGGTTGAGTCCCAGTTTCTTGATTATGGTCTTTCATTGGCCCACTCCCTGCTGGTACCCACTCCATCATTCTTGCAGCTATTTGATCTTCTTGGTTTTTTCCGTGTCAGACTCTGCTCAGCCACCTGATGGTTTTTGGTTCCAGGCTTGCCACATATTGTCCATTCTCTTTCTGACTTGTCATTCTGTCACTAGGTTAAGCTTCAACCTTTTCTTTATTCTTTTAATTAAGAAATGGTTTATTGTGTTTTTTCTGATTGCATAGTCATACTTTGTTATGGAAATTTTGGAAAAATTAAGAAAAGCACAGTGAAAAACCAAAACATCTACAATCTCACCATCTAGAGAGCATCACTGTTGCCATTTTAGAATATGAGTTTCCAGATGCTTTTTTCCCACCGTTTTCCTTCCTTGTTTCCTTATTTTTTTTCCTTCTCATGTGTTTTGGGGCTGTTTTGAATAGCTTAGAAAATTATTGGCTTCTTGAGCATTTTTTTCTTTTCATCATCAAAAGCATTACTTTGAGCATTTTTCTTCAAAGATTATCTCCAAATGCTATAAAATTCCGTTTTCTTCTATTGCCTCTGTAATTTTCCTTCTCATTTCCTTCCCACAGTTTCAGGCCCACATAAAATAACTCATGGTTTAATATAATACATGTTCTCCATAGACTTTTCGGTTTGGCCTGCTTGGATGTACTCTGTTATGAAGTTTTAATCTTGTAATAAGATTGTAATCTTCTTTGCTTTTCCACACATGACTGGCACTTTTTTTTTTTTCTGGGAAAAATATAGGGTATTTTGAGCTTTTATGCCTTACAAACTCTATTACTGGTGGTTTAGCTGCCAAAGAACATAGGGTGTAATACCCAGATTACCCTTTTAGACTCCCCAATTATAAAAGAGACCTATATATGTCATCCAGAAGTTAGGCATAATTCTACAAGTTACGAGTAGTTTCAGTCTTTTTAAAACCTTAAAAGAGTTCTCGATCATTCATTCATTCACTCATTTACCCAGTAAAAATTTATGGTACATCTTCTTTGTCCAATAGAAATATAATGTAAGCCACAAATGTGAACCACATACGTAATTTTTTTTTTCTATTAGCCACATTAAAGAAGGAAAAATACACCAGTAAAACTAATTCCAATTATATATTTAACTGATGCAAAAGAGACAACTCATTGGAAAAGACCCTGATCCTGGGAAAGATTGAAGGCAAAAGGAGAATAGGGTGGCAGAGGAGGAAATGGTTAGATAGCATTACCGACTCAAGGGACATGAATTTGAGCAAACTCCAGAAGATAGTGAAGGACAAGGAAGCCTGGCGTACTGCAGTCCATGGGGTTGCAAAGAATCAGACATGACTGAGCAACTGAGCAACAATTCTATTTAACTTGATAGACTCCAAGCATTCTGTGTGCTTAGTTGTGTCCAACTCTTTGTGACCCCATGGACTGTAGCCTGCCAGGCTCCTCTGTCCATGGGGATTCTCCAGGCAAGAATACTGGAGTGGGTTGCCATGCCCCCCTCCAGGGGATCTTCCCAACCCAGGGATCAAAACCAGGTCTCCTGCATTGCAGGTGCATTCTTTAAAGTCTGAGCCACCAGGGAAGCCCAAAAATATTCTGTATAGATAATATATATAAAAATTATCAAAAATGTTTCTTGTGTCTTCAAAATCAGTGTTTATTTTATATTCACAGCACATCTTAATTTGAATCAGCCCCATTTCAAGTATTCAGTAACCACATGTGGCTGTGGCTACCTTATTGGACAGCACTATTCCAGAGACTTTTGCTGGAAAGTCTTATGATGAGCAAGACAGATACAGTCCTCACACATAGCCTGTACTCTGATAGGAAAAGGAGTCATACATAAGTGAATATTAATATTGTACCTACAACAAGAACAAATGAAGAAGCAAAAATGCCAGGCTAGGGCAAGTGCCAATCCAAATAGCTACACACCAAACTATTTCTGGGACTGCGTTTGGGTCAGAGGGAAGAAATTCAAGTTCTCTATATTGTTTCCCCCAGTAGGTTTCAGTTCAGTTCAGTTCAGTAGCAGTCATGTCCAACTGTTTGCGACCCCATGAATCGCAGCACACCAGGCCTCCCTGTCCATCACCATCTCCCAGAATTCACTCAGACTCATGTTCATCAAGTCCGTGATGCCATTAGGTTTGCAATGAACTAATTGTGTGATCTTGTATGTGTGTATGTGTTCAGTGGCCCAGTCATGTCTGACTCTTTGTAATCTTGGGCCAGTCAATTAACCTCTTCCTTCTGGACTCAGATTTGAATAATCACCCACAGCTCCTTGACTCTAAAGAACCTACATTAAGAAACAAAATAGAAGAGCCTACATTTAGGCAACTCTGCCCTATGTGTATGCTCAGTTGCTAAGTTGTGTCCAGCTCTGTACAACCCTATGGACTGTAACCCACCAGGATCCTCTGTTCATGGAGTTTTTCAGGCAAGAATATTGGAGTGGGGTTGCCAATTCTTCCTCCAAAGGATCTTCTTGACCCAGGGACTGAACCTGCAGCCCCTGTGTCTCCTGTGTCGGCAGGTGGATTCTTTATCACTGAGCCACCTAGGAAGCCCAACTCTGCCCTACTGCTTTCCATAATTATTAGTTTAATGTCTGTGTTCCCTACCATATTGTAGCTAATGTGAGGTTAGAGAATCTTCCCCATTTGTCTATTTCTGTCTCTTCAGTGCCATCCTTCCATATTTTTTGAATGAATTAATAACTGAATGAGTGATGAAGACTGAAAGGCTTCCCATTTTTAAATCTCTTGTTAGGATTAAAATTCATGTGTTAGTTTCAGTTCAGTTCAGTCACTCAGTTGTGTCCGACTCTTTGCGACCCCATGAGTCACAGCACGCCAGGCCTCCCTGTCCATCACCATCTCCCGGAGTTCACTCAAACTCAGGTCCATCAGGTCGGTGATGCCATTCAGCCATCTCATCCTCTGTCGTCCCCTTTCCTCCTGTCCCCAATCCCTCCCAGCATCAGAGTCTTTTCCAATGAGTCAACTCTTTGCATGAGGTGGCCAAAGTACTGGAGTTTCAGCTTTAGCATCATTCTTTCCAAAGAACACCCAGGGCTGATCTCCTTTAGGATGGACTGGTTGGATCTCCTTGCAGTCCAAGGGACTCTCAAGAGTTTATGTTCTCCCATATGCTAAACTTCTCCCTGCCTCCTCCTCTCCTTTTCTGTCATTTCATAACTATTTGGGTAAGGCTTGCTTACTCTGTATCAGAAATTGTGAAAGACACTGGTAGGTAACTATAAAAAACTGACAGAGTCTCTGCCCTCAAGGAGCTTGGAGCCTTTTTGATGTGTTGTTACAATTGATAAGAGCTAGTCCCATCACTTCATGGGAAATGGATGGGGAAACAGTGGAAACAGTGTCAGACTTTATTTTTTTGGGCTCCAAAATCACTGCAGATGGTGACTGCAGCCATGAAATTAAAAGACACTTACTCCTTGGAAGAAAAGTTATGACCAACCTAGATAGCATATTCAAAAGCAGAGACATTGCTTTGTCAACTAAGGTCTGTCTAATCAAGGCTATGGTTTTTCCAGTAGTCATGTGTGGATGTGAGAGTTGGACTGTAAAGAAGGCTGAGCACCGAAGAATTGATGCTTTTGAACTGTGGTGTTGGAGAAGACTCTTGAGAGGCCCTTGGACTGCAAGGAGATCCAACCAGTCCATTCTGAAGGAGATCAACCCTGGGATTTCTTTGGAAGGAATGATGCTAAAGCTGAAACTCCAGTACTTTGGCCACCTCATGAGAAGAATTGACTCATTGGAAAAGATTTTGATGCTGGGAAGGATTGTGGGCAGGAGGAGAAGGGGACGACAGAGGATGAAATGGCTGGATGGCGTCACTGACTCCGTGGGTGTGGGTCTGAGTGAACTCCAGGAGTTGGTGATGGACAGGGAGGCCTGGCGTGCTGCGATTCATGGGGTCGCAAAGAGTTGGACATGACTGAGCGACTGGCTGAGCTTAACATTTACAGAGTTCTTTCTTTGTGTCAGGTATTTGGTTAAGCACTATATTGTGCTTTTATGTGTAAAAATCTTCAGTTTGGTATGTCGGGTACTATTTCATTCTCATTTTACAGGTGAGGAAATTCAAGCTCAAAGAAGTTAAATAGTTCACAATCCCATTGCTAGTAAGTATTGGAGTGGGGATGCAAAGCATGGTCAGAGATTATGCTCCAAGCCAATGTACTAAAAATCCTCCAGAATCTTTAGAGCCTGGGATGACCTATTGCACATTATGCAAAATTAGATAAAGTGTCATCTTTAAAATGAATAACTGGTTAGATATTAATATTTTAAAAATAATAAAGGGAAGTGTGATCTGTCTCCTTACTAAATCCTCCAAAGAGCTATTTCTTAGCCCACTTACTTTATGCCTATTTCTAATGTGTATGTATGTTTACATATTTTATATTTGTGTTTACACATATAAAATCTAAAAGATATACAGATGGCAGTTCTGAGATCCTAAGTCACACACTTCTTTTAAGCCTGATAGATGATTGACCATTTCTCATTGATCAGTTTTATTCTTTTCCAAGGCACAGTTGCCCTTGAAACCTTAACTATTACCATGAAAATTCCACTAATTCAGTTATTTTGCCAATATCTTCCTGTCCTGAGGGTGTTTATCTTCCTTTCATTTCCTCAGCCATCCCCCAGTAGCTTCCCTCCGTTCCACTCTTTGTGTGTAAGCTTCCCTTAGGAATTTATGGAGCAAGATTGCAGCAACTTTCTACACCTATTTTCTTTAGGTAATGGTTTTCCAACTCCTCTCATCTCTTGTGCTTTTCATCCTTCTTCTCTAAATGTAAGTTTTATTTTTTCACAAATGTTTTGAGTTCCTCTCCTTAGATTCTTTGCTGCTCTTTCACTCAAATTGATGTTAGTTGTAGTTTAATTCTGGATAACAATATTGCAATATGATTATTCTTCATAAGTTTGAGCAATCTTTTCTCTCCAAAATACTAAATAGAGAATCAAATAATATGAAGTTCAAAATCATGATATCTTTGACATAGTTTTTGAACAACTTATCTCAGACAATATTTATAAAACTGCATTAACTTTTTTTGCAATCTGAAAACTTCCAATCTGCATTAACGTCCCCTCCTGACTTTCCCCTTTCTGTGAGGTGGTTACAAACAGGGACTTGGTGTCAGACACATGCAGGTTCAAATTCAGTGCCTGCCAGTTGCTCCTGGACCCTACTGTACCATGTGCTATCGTCTCTGTGCTTTCATTGGCTCATCTATAAAATGAGAATGACAGTACTTGTACTGTATGGCTAAAAGCTAATATTTACTTACTCTAAGTACTTTTATGATAACATTTAATCTTCACAGTGACCCTATGAAGAGAGAAGTCACATTGTACAAAGAAACTAAGGCACAGAGAGGTGAATACGATAATCATAAAGGTAGTGTTTATAAATTTGAATTTTTTCCATTTAACGCTATAGCACAAGCATTTTTCATGTTGACATAACTTTTAATTGCTTAGCAAATATATGTTTTAATGGTGACATATTAGTTAACTATGTGGTTATTCTTTTTTTTGCTTAGACATTGGCTTATTAAATATTTGGATTGTTTTGGTTTCTTCTCTATTTGAAATAATATTGCGATGAACATATTTGGACATAAGGTCCTTCTGTAATTCCAATAATTTCTTTGTCACAGATTCAAGGCAAATTAGAATCCAAGGACAGAAACACATTTTTAAGCCTCTGCCGCCTATTCTTACACTTGTTTTCCAAAAGCTTGTATAAATTTACATTCTCATTATTGGACATGAAGTTCTTTTCTATTTCTGATCATTTCTTTGTCACAGATGCAGGAAGAGGAATTAGAGGCCAAGAGCAAAAATACTTTTAAAGGCTTTTTCTGCCTATTGGTACACTTGTTTTCCAAAAGGTTGTATACATATACGCTCTCATTAGCATGAGCATGTCTGTTTTCCTGCCCTCTTCCTAGGTCAAAGTCATCCTGTAAAGAGCAAAAACAAAGGTTGCAAACCCTGTAACATGGTGTCTTTCACTCTAGCTACCTCAAAGAATGGGTAGTCTTTTCTACACTGTCAGCCAGCCTGCACTGGCCTAACCCTTCCCGCCAGCTTCATCTTGAGCTACCAGATAATGGTCAGCTGCAGTTTAATCTTACCAGAGGAGTCTTGACTTTAAGGATTATGCTTCTGTTATCATGTGGACAATTAGGGCCTTTATTTGGCAAAGTCCAGCTAAATTGGGTAGATTTGTAAAACCTAAGGTGTAATTATAAGATGAAATGGTTGCAGGTATTTGAATTGCATCCTTAGCCTGAGAAGTAATGAACATTTGCTGCTTTGGACAGCAAAGAGTCTGTGGAAGAGTAGCTCCATGAGATCTTTTCAGGAAAAAAAAAAAAAAAAACCCTCAACTTTATCAGGAAGATGATGTTAATTTATTATGTTCTCAATAATGAGTTCTGTGCTCAGAATTTACTTTCTTACACATACTAGCTTTGTGACCTTGGACAAGCTATGAAATCTTGCCACCTCTCTATTTTCTCATCTTTAAAATGGGGATAATATTACCTATGACTCAGGGCTTTTTAAAAATAGAAATAAGATGTGTGAATTCTTACTGCAAGTATTCAAGTCATGGTTCATTGCCTGATTAAATTTTTGTTGCTTTTATATAAGAATCGTTAAGATTAAACTTTTTTTTTCTGAAGCCATATTTGTTCAGACTAGATGTTAGTTGATCTTTGGCTTTAAAATCAGAAGGGCTGTTAATTAAACTATAGACTAAATATCCAGACTTTTAATATCCTGGGGGCCACTGCTCATACCTCCAAAGAAAAAGCACAACTTAACTCAGGAATGCTTCTCTCAGAGTTGTGCTTGCAGTATTTTAATAAAACAATACTCATAATATAAACACCTCTTAGAAAATGAAAACCCCACAGCTTAAGAAAGAAAAATCTGTGGAGTTCTAGTTCTGAAGCATGTCTGGGTCATAGCATCCTATTTTGACTTCTTGTACTTTATGTAAAGCAAGTACATACTTTCAAGAAAAACTAGTGAACTGCATACAAGACACCCATAACTTTTTCTTTCTGTGTGTGTGAGTTTGTTTTACCCCCTACCTTTTAAGCCAGAATAGAGGACAGATATTTCAGAATGCAAGAGAATGGCCATGATAATAAGAAAAGACAGTTTAAAAAAATGACTGGAAAGAAATACATCAAGATGCAGCAAAAGCTTACATTTAATGAGAGCCTTTAAGATGCCAAGCCTTGTGTTTAAGCACTTTTCAAAGGTATCTTTATAATAACCAGTGGAACAAGTACTACTGTTATTCCCATTCTACAGAGGAGAAAACTGAGCCTTGGACTATTGAAGTGACTTGTGCAAAGCAAGTGTGTATGAGATCTGGAATTTAAGGCCATGTCTTATAGATTTGATTTCTTGGATCTACCCTAGATATATGAGTATGAAATTTTTAACATCTAGTAGGTAGCATGAAAAATGTGACTACAGTAAGAAATTGTCATAGAAATCAAAAGCAGGAAAAAACACCTTGTAGATTATCCAGACTAACCAGACTTTCTCTATATTGCTGTGGGAACTGAGGGGCAGAGATGCAACTTTTCAGAGATCACATAACCTACTCTGTGGCCAAGTGAAGATACAAATTGCTATCATTTGTATTCAACTTTCAAAAATCTTATATTATTAATATCAAAAATTTCAGCCACACAAAAGTAAAGAGCCTTCTGTCATTCAGTTTTACAGTTACCCCTGTTTTACCATTTTTGATGACCTTTTTTCTTTTGATAGCTCTCTTTACCTTTTTTCTTTTTTCAGTTACAGCTTTAAGTTTAATGTTGTAGTGAGTAATTTGAGAATTATGTACAATAATATGTACATGTAAGCATAGATACAGAAAGAGAATTGATTCTGTTAGTCTGCCTTATTTAGCTTTTTACTTTAGATTGACTCTTTTTTGTCTTTTTTAAAATTTTGTATTGGCATATAGACGATTAACAATGTTGTGGTAGTTCAGGTGAACAGCAAAGGGACTCAGCTATACCTATACATGTATCTATTTTCCCCCAAACTCTCCTCCCATCCAAGTTGCCATATGACATCTGTTTTCACTCCTCAGTGAGAAGAGAAACTTAAAAGTGACTAGAAATAATCATGAATTCTTTCTATTTAGTTTCAACTTTAAAGAAAGTGCCAGGATGAGAACATTTATGTTGCTCCTGGCTAATATTCCATTGTGGTGCTTAGTTGCTCAGTTGTGTCCAACTCTGTGACTCGGTGGAGTGTAGCCCGCTAGGCTCCTCTGTCCATGGAATTCTGTAGGCAAGAATACTGGAGTGGTTTGCCATTCCCTTCTCCAGGGGATCTTCCTGACCCAGGGATCAAACCTGTGTCTCCTGTATTTCAGGATTTCCCAACTTTCCATATCCAAGATAATTCCCCCTCCAGAGCCAACTGAGGCAGAGGAAAGAGGTACTTGGAGTAGGAATTATAATTAGTTTTGTGATATTAGCTCATCAGAGTCACATTTGATGTTAAATAACCGGCTTTTTAGTAAAATTCTCATTGGACTTGTTTCCCTGTTTGATCTGCTATACCCCTCCCCCTCCCCCCAAAGGAGGCACATTTTAACAAATTTCTTCAAGCTAGGACATTTAAAAGATCAAAGAAGTTACCAGAATCCATCCATTAGCTTTTTATGAACAATGGTTCCCAAACATCTTTCTGCTTAAAATCCTATTATTTTTGTTAATAGTAACATTTTTGTTATTTCACATTCACTAAGCACCAACAATTAGCTAGGCATCAGTTAAGAACAAAGAAAATCTGTTTCAGCACTTAGGTGCTCAAGGCCCAGTTCTCATGCCCCTCTGCCCTCTCTGTGTCATTTCTGTGCCCAGTATTTGTCTTTGAAGTTCAGTTGTGCCTGATCCACAGAAGAGAACTTGAGGGAAGTGAATACAGCTGAGCATAGACTGCCAGATACCAGAGGGTCAGCTGTGTCTTTAGGAGTATCTTTAAGGGGTCACTTCGTCTCCCAGAGTCAAGGGGTAGCATCACTGTCAGGAGGGCAGAAGGGGTAGTTAGAGGGAAAAAAGAAAAAGGAGAGAGAGAAGAGGAGAGAAAGCTGGAGTAGTTCTTTTTAAAAATCAGTAAAGCTCTAGACCTAGAAATTTATCTCTGAAGAGTCAGATAGGAGGAGGAAAAGGGTCCATGCTTAAAATGCCAAAACGAAGCCCAGCAGATTGATTCTGTGCAGCCAGCATCAATCATGCAGATAGATTTTGCCACAAAATGGTCCAATGTTCCTTTTTTTCTTCCTTTCTCTGACTTAGGCGTCCAGATGGTGCATGAACAGTGAAGAATGGGTGGATATTTTAAGACATCTTAACTAAGGTAGGGATGGCGACGCTAAGTATGAATTTCCCAGTTCTCCTTTCTCTATACACAAGAAATAAAATTCCTGTACTGAACTGCCAAGAAGTATCTGTTTCAATGGAACTTTGTGTTGTGCTATTAAATCAAAGCTTGAGTATTCCCTTGAGAAAAGGAGGCTTTGAAACTAATTACTTTCTCTTGATAGGGTCTGTTTTTATAGGAGTACATTTAAGTGATTTTAATGTATTAATAATCTACTAAGTGCTTTGAACTTGTTTTAATTTTTCACAATTAAATTTTTTTAAACTTACTAAGGTTATAAAAGTAATATGTGACCACTGAGGAAAAATTGGGAAATAGATGAAAGCACAAAGAAGAAACTAATCACCTATATGTCTATTTTCCCAAAATAACCATTGATAGCATCTTGATATATTTTTTGTCTTTTTTTAATAAATAAACAATCATGCTTGTATAATTTAGCTATTTATTTTCTTGTCATTGGAGCTTTAATATATCAAGTATAAAAGAAATAATACATAATTTAGGTCAGGTAAAAAATTAAAATGTAGGCTAGAATTTATAGAATTGATTTTGTAATTTTAAAGCATCAATAGTGAAATTGTAAGCTCTCTTGTCCTAAGACATGTTATAATTCCGTTTAATCAGCAACAATGGTAAAACATGTGATCTAAAATTGTAGCGTTTGCTTACAAACAGAAAAAAGAAGAAACAAAGAGAAACTATATGGACTTGCGGACCATAAGAAAGCCTTGTGTTACTTAGCATTTAAAATCGTCAAAGATAGAAATTAAAAGTACAAAAGTTGAAGCATTGGTGACCACAGCAAGGCCTCCAGACATGAGTCAGCCACAAAAAATGCTCAAACTCATTTAAAAAGCTCTTTGTCATGGTCCAAAAAAACAACATTTTTAGTGTTTTCCTTTGACTTCACATCCCGCTATTGCAAGTACATGGCTAATTATTATCTGAATGATATCTATTATTCCTGTGTTCCAACCGGATATGATCCAAATATGGCCACAAACACATTATAGTGTGCAGCAAAATCAAAAGAATAATTCTGTTTTTAAGGGTTAATGGTATTTTCACTCCTCCTCAGTTTGAAACATGGACAATTGCTCTACTGTTGTCTATTCTAGGCAGCTGTGCAGAATAGTAAAGGTTTGGAGATCTTTGTAGGCAGGAGAAAAATTAAGCCTTTGTACACTTTTTGTTCAATATATTCTACCCAACACCCATATGTAAGAGTTGGACTTGGGAGTTGCAACAGGCTAAGGAAAGTTTGCACAGATAGACGGAGTTATTCAAAATTCTATGCCTACTAAGCTCTGAATCACAAAGTGCAATTGCAAATCTTTTAGAAATTATATATATAAAAAATCCTCTCTCTAATTTTGCCCACTGTATTCTGTGGGTTTCACATATTATTTTTGAATAATGAACACATGAAACAGAATTATTGAAAGTTAGCAATTACCTCACCTTTTCCATTTCTCAAACTGGTACTATTCTTAAGCCTCTGAGAAATGGAGTGGTCTTATGAAAGAACATATCCATGTGTAGAAGGAAAAGCAAAAATATCAGTATAGTTTTAGATATCTAAAAAATGAATTTCAAATAATTGATGACTGTGGCCACAATTGAACAGGTATGGTTAAAATCATTTGTGCCTCCATTGGTTTCCCAGGATGTACTATTCTGTATCTTTCTTTTTGTCTCCTAAGCTTGGCGTGAATGCAAACTATTCCTAACACATATATTAACTGGGAAGAGTGAGCCAAGGTGACAGGGAGGTGGACTATGGGATAAGAAATATCACTGGATCTAGGAGTTTATTCCATCTGTCACTTTGGAAACCATCTCTAAGAAAGATTTAAAAATTGAATGCCCTTTCTTATCTCACTCTTGTAATTGCTGGGAAAGGAATAATGAAAATAGCTACCTCTTACTGAGCACATAATATGTGTCAAGCACTACCTTTTTAATATCCCATTTAATCATCACAACAGCTTCACAATTAAATCAAATGCTTACCGTGGCTGAAAGGGCCCGATATAATTTTGGCCCCAGTGACCCCTCTACTCTCTTTCCCCACTTCTCTCCTCTTACATAAACCATCCCAGCCATGCTGGCCTCCTTATTCCTCACATATAGCATATGCACTCCCATTTCAGGGACTTCATACTTATTGCTCCCTCAACCTAGAATGTTCTTCCCCCAAATATCTGAATGGTTTACTCCCTTACTTAATTTGGATCCCTGCTCCAACTTCACCTCATCAGTAAAGCCTTCCCTGATAATGACGAAAGAACTAGCAGACCTTACCACTCTGTCTCCTTACTTTGCTTTATTCTTTTTAACAGTGCTTGTCACCACTAACCTTATATATTTGTTATTGTCTTTCATTGCCCGTTAGAGTGTAAGCACCTTGAGAATTTACAGAATTATTTGAGAACTAGCCTTTGTCCATTCTTTTTCCTCCACTGATTCCTATGCTCAGAACTGTGCCTGACACATAGTAGACATTGATTATATTCATTGATTGAAGGAATGAATGAAGAAACTGAACCTCAGACTGGTTAAGTAACTATCCCAAGAATACATAGCACAAGGCAGAACCAAGATTAGAACTTGCGTCCTTCCGGGGGCAGGTGGCAGACAGGATGTGATATTGGAATTGAGCTTCAAAAAATAAGTGAACTTGTATCTAGAGTTTTCTGCTGCTGTTGAAATGACGTTGCCTACTTGTAGCTTTCACATCACCGTTCCTTTTGTATTCCACTTAGGAATAAATCTTATTATTCCAGGAATGATGAATCACATGATACCAAAAGGATAACTAACCAACTTGCTTACATCATATTTTTTCCTGTCTATCTATTCAGTGGGCAATGGCTCCTGGCATTTAAACCTATGACTCAGATATGAAACTTGGCCTAAGAGGGGGACTTGGGGCGCTCTCATTGTTCATAAGCATGGTTCACAGCTACATGTTCAGATCAGCTTCTTATTCCATGTGAAGCACTTAACCCTAGAGCTGGCCCTTGGTCTCAACATATGATTATCATTATTATTAGCATTATAATTCCTTGAACCATCTTCACCCGTCAGTTCTGCTGTCTCTGGTGCTTTGGACAAGCCCTGTGCTTTCCCAGCCCTTGGCACCTGTTACCTGGACCACTAACTTGGACACAGAGGAATCCTGAACTCCTATTTATAGCACCCACTGATATTTTATCAGCCTTTTGGCAGACTGCATCTGTGTGAGATCTTCAAGAAAACTTATGGCTTATTTCGCTAAACACTTTTGTTTAATCCAGAGAAATATACATCCCATTTTTCTCTACTGGCAGGTTTGATGATGTGTCCTTGAATGAGTTGCTTCAGCTCTCTAAACCACAGGTTTCCCTATATATAACATGAGAATAATAATGTTTTTATTACTGTAGTAACAGGAGTTAGAGATGGCATCATACTGTATATTCTTCAAAATTATGTTGAAATACATTGTCATGCATGTTGAAGTTATTATCATTTTGTGGTGATAAAGAGACAGGTGATGAAGATGCTGCTGCTGTCTTAAGTAATATTGGGAAACCACACTCCTGATATCCTTCCTCTGTCCTTTGAATTATGTTCTAATTAACAAACACCTTTCTACTTCTTCCTCTTCTCCCTTATTCCAGTAGAAGCTGCACAGGAAGCTTCTGCTGGCAATTCTGGAGCCAGGAATGTAATCCTCAGACTCAGGAAAGCATGCCCCCCTACCCCCCCAATCTGTGCTCATATAGGTCATGCTCTGAGCTGTGAGTATTTTCTTTTTCTGCTTCAAACAGCTCTGTAAACAACTCCAGAATCTTTGATCTTTCTCTTTTAGCACCACCTTAGGCCATCTGTTGTTAGGCCTTAAGCCCATTATCACTTTCTGTCCATTTGCTTCTAAAATGCTCTAAGGGGTCTATGGTGTACAGTGAGGCCCTAGAAGACAGGAACCATGCTTCATCCATCCCCAGCACAAAGCCCAGTGCCCGGAGGGAGAAAATGCTTGCAGTGGGAGTTTGTGTTCTTGCTGAAATTTTCTCTCCTCTTCCATCATCCTGCTCTACCTACGCCTATTTGTATCATCTGAGTTTTGTACAGATATTCCACCTCAGCTTGATTTTTCCCTCCTGTGTTTATTCCACTAGGTTTACATTTTCTTTTTTAAGATCTATGCACTTGGTTAAATACTTTAGCTGCTGGAAATATCTATATGGTCATTAGAAATTTTAGGAACTCTTTCAACAGTATATTTTACTCTGTTGCTTCCCTCTCTGGCATTTTAAATGGAGAACAGAGCTTCTCTCCTTTTGAGCACTGCTTCTTATCAGATATTAAACTTCTTCCTTTTTTTTAAAAAAAAAAAAATAGAGATTTGCACCTCCTTCATATATACCTGGCAAATTTCCCGGACTTTGGGAAATTAATTTTGGCCATTATCCTGGAAAGAAAGGGAACTATCTTTTACTTTATATTCATAATCTCTGTTTTTTCTTGTATCTAAATCCTATTAATTCTACTAGCCCACTTCCATTTTTGTTTTAATAATAATAACTAACATTTATATAATGCTTTACAGTGTAAAAAGTATTTTCACATCCACTGTTTCATTTGAGCCTAACAATTCTATATGAATGGCAGAGATGGTACATTATTATTCCTGTTTCACAGATGAGAAGAAACAACCACACTCCATAGAGTTAAGTAATTTTTCTTGTGTCCATTAGCTTATAGGAATTAGAGCCTTGAAGTTGAACCCAGCTTTCTCAGTCCAAATCAATCCTGTTTGTTTCCTACCGTGCCACACTATGCATCTCTAGAAAGGCCCTAAACATCTAGGTTCAAAGGTCAGCTCTGTTATTTATGAATTTTGTTTTCTGTTTTTTAGATTGCCATTGAAATCCATCCAAAACCATTTCTTAGCCATGATACTGGTTTTTTGTCTTAAACCTACATCTCCACTCTCTTTCCTTGGCTCAGTACTCAACTAAGAAAGTCCATCCTCCAGGAAAGTGTCTCTGACTCTTCAGACTGGACTGGGTGGCTCTGTTTAGAGTAGCCAGGCACGCCAGTTCATCTCGTACAGCCCCATGTGGCTAGGTAATTGTCCTTTCCCTTATCTGCATCTGTAACTACTGGGTGATGAACTGTGTCAGGGCACAAGCTAGCCCACCATCCCCATCTTTGTGACCTCAGAATGTAGCACATTGCCAGGCACAGAGTAGGTATTAGCAAGTATTTATGGAATAAATAAATGATTAGTGACAAGAGGAGTGGGAAGATTCTTTTGGTAGCTAATACGAAGAGATCCCAGGGAGGTCTTCTTTTGTTTCATGTGTTTGGGGTGGGGGTGCTTTGTGCAGGGTGTGAGCATGGAATAGAGCATGCGACTATGTGAAGGGACAAAGTCATCACAATGCCATTTCCCTTAAGCACAAAAAATAGCCCTGTGACATTTCTTATAAAGGAGAAAGAGTATATTCAGCAGTGAACTCTTTCTTTCTTTTTTCTTTAATCATTGATGATTTGTCTTCAGACTCTGTGGCTATAGGTCATGTCCTTATGATTTTTCATATAAAAAGCAAAGTGTTTAAAAAAAAAAACAAGTAAATGTACTAGTTTTTATTAAGGAAGGGCAGTGGTTTTTGAAATTATACATCTCTCTGAAACAATTTTAGAAATATGGATGTACCAGATTACTAGAAAACAGTGAATAATTTTGCATCTTGAAGCCAATATTCATTGACTTAAATCTGGCCAGTGATGTGTAAACTGAGCTGATGGAGAACAGAAAGTATTAATACCACATTTGGGTGTTTCAATTCATCTAGCTGGCCCAAGATCTCAATGTCTTTAATGTTGTGCTTGTGTGTCTATAATTAAGGTTTCATTTGGATTTTTTATAACAAAATCCTATTTCTAGAGGTGTATAACTCCATTAAAAGTCCCTTTTGGCACTCATGGTCTTTGCCTGTGGAAACAAACTTCAGTCCAACCACTGGGCAGACTGAAAATGGAAAAGGAAAACAATTGCTTCTAGTTATTGCAACTTTTTTTTTTTTAGCATCTTAAAAAAAAAGTAGCCAGAGGGTTTGAAAAGCGTGAATATAAAATAGTGCTGTTAAGTTTTGTGTGTGGAATTATTGATTTCTTGATATCTCTTGGAAACTCTTCTCTCTGTTAAAGCCAAGTTCAAGTGTCTGCTCCCAGTTTTGTCTTCACCTACCTTCATTTCCTTTTGTCATTTGAATGCACTTGCTGTTCAGGAATGGAAATTTCTTGGACAACAGCCTCAAGTGACATCAAAAATGCAAAAGGGAGCCAAGTTCTCTTTTCTGTGAGAAGACAGGACATGACTTCTCATTTGAGGATACATTTCAGATCCACTATGATAAGGCTGAAGAATATTCATTCAACTTTACATATGATTCCCTCTGTTCTTCCAGGACTGTTTCCTTTCCTGCAATGCAGGAGCCTTGAGTTTGATCCCTGGGTTAGGAAGATCCCCTGGAAAAGGAAATGGCAACCCACTCTAGTATTCTTGCCTGGGAAATTCCATGGACAGAGGAGCCTGGCAGACTATAGCCCATGGGGTCACAAGAGTTGGACATGATTTATTAACTGAACCACCATCACCACCAGGACAAGGGCTAATTTTCCCTATGCCTGACATCATGCCCAACATATTTGTTTAATTTTTAAGGAGTTTGTATCTCTGCATGAAAATGTTGATGGGTAAAATTGCAGGCCTGGCCCGTAGTAGGGTCTCAAGAGTATTTCGTTGACTTGAATGTTGAAATGGTAATTCTAAAAAACTTTCACAGTAGCTTAAGCCTGTGTGCGTGTGCGAAGTCATTCAGTCATGTCCAGCTGTTTGCGACTTCTATGGCCTGTAGCCCACCAGACTCCTCTGTGTATGTGATTCTCTAGGAAAAAATACTAGAGTGGGTAGCCATTTCCTTCTCCAGGGGATTTTCCTGACCCAGCAATCGAAACTGGGTCTCCTACATTATAGGCAGATTCTTGACCATCTGAGCCACCAGGGAAGCCCCAGCTTAAGCATATTAATGCTCATAAAAATATCACAATTTTATCATGCTTTCCAGTTATAAAAATGTTTTTACAACCATTAGCTGATGGTATACAATAACCCTATGAAGTAGGCAGAACAGATTTTATTATCTTTATTTCTCAGATGAGGAAACAGGGGCTTGAAAGGTCAAATGGCTGACTTATTGATACATGAGATTCATCCTATGTAACAACATCTTTGGTTCACAAGACTTGTTTTTTTTTATGCCGAAGCAAAACACCCAGCATGTTTTGAGTAATACCTTTTATCAGATAAACTGTACAATATTGACAGAAAGGCTTCTCTGCCTACGGAAATCTTTTCCTCATAGTCAATCCCTTACTGACCTAGAGGGGAGTTTTCTATATCCCCAAAGCTTATCTGTCAATATTCCACCACTACTCCAATAAAAGGTATTACTTGAAACTTGTCTCTATATTTTGTCTGACCAATAAAGACAAGTAATTAAAAATATTGAGTCAGGATTCAAGACATATTGGGTACTGTGATGCTCTGTTAGATACATTCTTGAAAAATAATTTACTGCCTAACTATTAAACTAAAGTTTGTTTATTTATTTATTTATTTTTTTTTTTAGGTTGGTAATTTGGACTTTTCCAAAAACTAATCCAGATTTTCAGAGCCAGGTACCCTTCAGCATGCCCCGTACCTGGCCCCTTTACAGCTGGAGGGAGCAAGATGAGGCACTGAGCAGCAGGTGATTATGAAACAGGACCGAAAGGTAAACAGGTCGAATCATTAAGCTGGCAAGACAGGGTGGTTCCTTTGAAGAGGGAAAGGCAGAAACATGGCAGGGTCTTTAGTTCTATTTTGACTTAGCCAAAAGTGGGGTGATTTAGTTCTGTTTACCTACTTTACAAAGTAGAGTTATTGTTATTCAGAACCCAGAGGTATGTATAAGGCCTCCCTAGAGAAATGGGGTTTCACATGGGATACCCATTAGGGCTCTTTAGAAACCTTGTAGCCACTGACCATTTCCACTCTCCATTCACACTCAGAGCACTCCACTCTGTGCTACAGGTGTAATGAATGGTTAATTGTTACACTAAAATATAAGCTCCATGGGGTTAGACTATTTTTAATCTGATTTTTCATTGCTGAATCCTAAGTACACAGAACAGTTCCAGGCACACCATAGGCACTTTATACATATTTGCTAAATAAATGAATGAATGAATAACAAGACAGATGTGAAAAATTGAGGAGAGGAAGGAAATTCAGGCAGATACACAATTAACAAATTCTGGGAAGGGGAAATGAATCTTTGAGGGAGAGTAAGGAATGTAGTCTAGCTAGCAGGGACTTTTATAAGGAAGTATTATTTATTATCAATGCAAAGTAATAGAGGAAAACAATAGAATTGGAAAGACTAGAGGTCTCTTCATGAAAATTAGAGCTACCAAGGGAACATTTCATGCAGAGATGGGCACAATAAAGGACAGAAATGGTATGGACCTAACAGAAGCAGAAGATATTAAGAACAGATGGCAAGAATACACAAAAAAGCTATACAAAAATGATCTTCACAACCCAGATAATCACAATGGTGTGATCACTCACCTAGAGCCAGACATCCTAGAATGCAAAGTCAACTGGGCCTTAAGAAGCATCACTATGAACAAAGTTAGTGGAGGTGATGGAATTCCAGCTGAGCTATTTCAAATCCTAAAAGATGATGCTGTGAAAGTGTTGCACTCATATGCCAGCAAATGTGGAAAACTCAGCAGTGGCCACAGGACTGGAAAAGATCAATTTTCATTCCAATCTCAAAGAAAGGCAATGCCAAAGAATGCTCAAATTACCACACAATTGCACGCATCTCACACACTAGCAAAGGAATGCTTAAAATTCTCCAAGCCAGGCTTCAACAGTACATGAACTGTCAACTTCCAGATGTTCAAGCTGGATACAGAACAGGCAGAGAAACCAGAGATCAAATTGCCAACATCCATTGTATCATCGAAAAAGCAAGAGAGTTCCAGAAGAACATCTACTTCTGCTTGATTGACTATGCCAAAGCCCTTGACTGTGTGGATCATCACGAACTGTGCAAAATTCTTCTAGAGATGGGAATACCAGACCACCTGACCTGCCTCCTGAGAAATCTGTATGCAGGTCAAGAGGCAGCAGTTAGAACAAGATATGAAACAACAGACTGGTTCCAAATAAGAAAAGGAGTACGTCAAGGCTGTACATTGTCACCCAGCTTATTTACCTTATATGCAGAGTGTATCATGGGAAATGCCAGGAGAAATATCAATAACCTCAGATGTGCAGATGATGCCACCCTTATGGCAGAAAGCAAAGAAGAACTAAAGAGCCTCTTGATGAAAGTAAAAGAATAGTGATAAAGTAGGTTTAAAGCTCAGCATTCAGAAAACTAAGATCATAGCATCTGGTCCCCTCACTTCCTGGCAAATAGATGGGGAAACAGTGGAAACAGTGACAGACTATTGTTTTTGGGCTCCAAAATCACCGCAGATGGTGACTGCAGCCATTAAATTAAGATGCTTGCACCTTGGAAGAAAAGCTATGACAAACATAAATAGCATATTAAAAAGCAGAGGCATTACTTTGCTAACAAAGGTCCATCTAGTCAAGGCTATGGTTTTTCCAGTAGTCATGTACAGATGTGAGATTTGGACTATAAAGCAAGCTGAGTGCTGAAAAATTGATGCTTTTGAGCTGTGGTGTTGGAGAAGACTCTTAAGCATCTCTTGATTGCAAGGCAACCAAACTAGGCAATCCTAAAGGAAGTCAGTCCTGAATATTCATTGGAAGGACTGATGCTGAAGCTGAAACTCCAATACTTTGGCCACCTGATGCGAAGAGCTGACTCATTGGAGAAGACTCTGATGCTGGGAGGGATTGGGGGCAGGAGGAGAAGGGGACAACAAAGAATGAGATGATTGGATGGCATCACCAAATCGATGGACATGAGTTTGAACAACTCTGGGAGTTGGTGATAGACAGCGAAGCCTGGCATGCTTCAGTCCATGAGGTCATAAAGAGTTGGACACGACTGAGCAACAGAACTGATTGCTTATTACCTGTAAGAGGCCTCAAGCAATAATCATAACTTAAGTGCAGTACTTTCACAACACAGTCTTTATCACAGATCTTAAATGCCGTCAAGCCAAGTACAGAATTTTCAACTTTAGTTTGTAAAGATCCTATGTCAAAAACCTAATAAAAGCAAAAATGTCAAAGTTCTAGCATCATCATTATTAATGATTGACCAAAAAAGTGACATGAATCTGTCACTTAAGTTGGCAGCATCAGGCTTCTCAAGACTAGTGCTGTATCCTTAGCACCCAGCAAGTGCTAATTTTAAAAAAATGAATGGATGAATATGTGTCATGATAAGTATATCTACAGAGGATCATTGTAAGAATGAAATAAGACAACATAAATAAAGTTCTTGCATAGGGCCTGGCATGGAGCTAGTGTTTGATAAACAATTAGCTGTAGTACTAACAATGACCCTAGACCGTAGCTATATCATCTTCATTTTATAGACAAGAATGTGAGGCTCAGAGAGGGTAGGAAACCTTCCCAAAGTATCCAGCTACTCTGACACCATAGCTTGTGTGCTTTTCCCCATTTGTAGAGATAATGATGCTTCAAGATTTGACAGTCATTTCTATCAGGTGCAGTAAATAGATGAGCCAGAAAATATCAGTTTATTCTGTTCCAATAAGAGTCACTGTGAGGCAAATTCTTGGAAATATTCAGAGATAGTCAGAATATAAATGAAAGCAGAATTGGGTTACTGCTTTTGCTAGACAACCTAATATTGTGGTTAAGAGACTAAAATATGGTATTGGATGGCTTCAGGTTAGAGTCCCAGCTGCTCCACTTAACAAACTGTGGTTTTCAGCAAGTTACTTAACTTCTCCGAGTCTCAAGTTTCTCCTTTATAAAATGGAGATTCAAAAAATCACTTCTTTCATAGAATGAGATAAAGTAATGCATTTACATGTTTAGGCAAGCAGTCTATAGCACACCCACATATATCCCATTTTGGTTATAAAGAATTGGGTGCATAATTGTATTTATTTATTGGGTCTGCCTTGATAACAATTAAATTGGCATCATGGAAGCAGTAAGAAGTCAGTTTTGAAGTGGGCACTCCATTAAGACAAATGGCTTGGAAGGGATGCTCCCACTTCCCTTGATGCTATATTGTTTTGGTCTGTCTAGCCGGAGAGCAAACCAAACAGCAGTGTATTGATTTACAGTATAAAGACGCTACCTTTACAAGATGAAGGGCTAGAAACTTTATTTTCTTTTAATGAAAGTTCAGCTTCTGTAGACCATAGCCAAGTCAGCTAGAAGGAACAAAGAAGAATGTGGGTTTTTTTCCCCCCACCTACAGATTTGATTGCTTTTAATCCCAAGGGAGAACAGAGTCAGAAGGTATTATTAAAGCATTAGCCCAATAACCTCTTGGAAAGATGGTGACCAATGTAAGCTTATAATCTCTAACTGCTCAAAAAACAGCAAATGAGACCAAAAAGTGACATAAATTTGTCTTGTACGGGAACTGGCAATTCCTAAATCAGCTGAGGAAAATTCATTCAGTGTGTTACTATTATATAGAAAGTCATACTATATACTATGTTTTAATTACTTATAGTAATTGGTATTCTATCAGTTTGTTGATGAAGTCTCAATGTTATTTTCTTCCATTTGCAGTTCTTTATCTTGAAGAATGTTTTAGGAATTTACCTATATTCTAAAAAGAGTGAGAATATAGATACAACACCGTGATGGAAAAATAATCTTTCTGGCTTTGAAAATCTATATTATTTCTTCTATTAGCCTAATATGGAATTCAGGAATGTGGAAATCCATTAAAATTTTAACATTTGGAAGTTAATGTTTAACCTTTTATAACATGGTACACTTGTTCTGGATAGTTAATTGTATAGATTAAAATTCATTGATGGTATGTTTTAACACAATTTACATTTGAAATTTGAAAAAGTGGATGGAACTAATGGAGAAATATTGGGTTCCACATTAAATTCTCTTTTGACTTCTCTGAAATGCACCGTTTTGAAATTAGATTTTAGAACAGACTTTCAATGCAAATATAGTAATAGAAAATCTATGTGCTTTGTTCAAACAGATAATGGAGTTCAAAAATCAAGGAAAAGAAAACTGGAAGATAGAAGAGCTTTTGTGTAATATGGCTAGAGGTTTCAAACAAAACTAGGCATCAAAATATTAGAACATGCTAACAGAACCCCATTGTCACCAAAACTAATTAGTGTTCTGCTGTTTAATGCAAACGCTACATGCTGTCTTGACCTTTTTACACGTCGTGTCTAAGGTTGTGCCATAAAACAGAGGGAAGCACAGAATGCCTCCAGATAGCCTCAGAGGTTTTCTTTTTTAAGTAGTTCAATTGATTGTAACAATGCAGGCTGTGTGTAGGACTTATTTAAAGGTGCTGTTTATTAGATCTTGATTACAAGGAGCCAGTGAATTAAAGTAATGTCATGCTAGGGAACAGTTTCCAGGGCAGAATGACTGCCATTTCTTTTTAATGTGATGCTGCATGGTTTAAAATACACTTAACATAGAATGCATGACTTTGAAAGTTAGCTCTCAGTAAACCCACACGACAGACAGAATGTGGAGCTGTGGGTTCTCTGAAGAAGGTACAATAAAGCAAGATTTTCATGGTGCAGCAATGCAGTGCTAAGAAACAGTTATTGAAGAAGATAACCCAGCAGGAGAGTAACTTGCAGACAGACACAGAAGGGCCTTTCATTTGAAAGCCCCAGGCAGTTTGGAGGCTCTGACTCATGAGCTTCCCTGCAAGGCAGATGTGGTTTGATAGTTTAGCAAGTGTCTTTTTCTTATGATTTGGGCTCTGACTCAATGTGTTTTCAGAGATTTGTCAGAGGACAGAAGAGGTGTAGAACCTTCTGTGGCTCTTCAAAGCTTCCATGGTGAAGTCCACACTTCTTAGGACAGTTCACAAGATTTAAGAAGTCCATGTATCCCAATAGTTAAGCACACAGACCCTGGGTTCTGATTGGTTGGAATTATGTTCATATTTTGCCATTTAGGTGGCATGAGACTTGGGGAAATAATATTCTCTAAGTCTCCATTTTTTGGTATATGTAAAGTGTAGATGACAACAGTACCTACCTTATGGTTAGTAGGAAAGATTTATTGATATACGTTAATATACTTTATATACTTGGATATACCTTTAATATACTTAGCGTGACGCTTAGCATATAGCATGCTTTCAAGAGGTGGCAGCCAATGATATTGATAAAGTGAAAAAGTGAAAGTGAAGTCGCTCAGTCCTGTCCGACTCTTTGTGACCCCATGGACTGTAGCCTATCAGGCTCCTCCATCCATGGGATTTTCCAGGCAAGAGTGCTGGAGTGGATTGCCACTTCCTTCTCCAAGGGATCGTCCTGACCCAGGAATCGAACCCGGGTCTCCCACATTGCAGGCAGATGCTTTACCGCCTGAGCCACCAGTAATGATGACTATTAACCACCGTTCTAGCCTCATCACATGCCACTTGAACTACCAAACCAGCATTCTTATTTGTAGCCACATGACTCGTTTGCTCTTTCCAAAGCTCTACAAGCATTTTGTAAGTATTGTAGATATATAACATGGGCTATGTGTGGGCTTCCCTTGATAGATATTCAGTTCCTGGGGAGGAAGTCATATGTCTGACACATAGTATATTTCCAATAAGTGAGTGATGACTGGAACAAGATTTCCTCAAGGATCCTTTGTTGGTTTTCAGAGAGCAGCATAACCCAAAATGTTCCAAAAAGCATTAATCCCATACAAATATTTCTAAAAAGAAGGTTTTGGTCAAATAAGTTTGTGGAAAATTTATTCTATTCCTCTTTCAAGAGTTCAAGATAAACAGTTAAACAATGTTAAAGAATTAGAATTCTGGGTAAAGAAGACTGTTTAGTTTGACTCAGTGTTTTATCTGACCAGGAACCTCACTCCACATTGTATCCCTACCAATTAACCTTCATTATCATTCTTCCAAATAAATTTCATTATTGTTATTCTTTTGTGTTATTATTATTCTAACTACTCAGCACTTCTTTAAATCACAAATGATGACCTTAGCCATCATTCCTGCATAACAGAATTTAACAAGATTTTTTGGAAATTAAGGTGCAGCACTAAGGATTCCACCAGTGATTGCCCAGGTCTATATCCTGTGAATCGTCTTTGTTCCCTTTTAGTTCACCCTTCCCCTTCTTGCAAAGACCTCTCAGGTTGTCCTTGATAGAGACTCTGGCACATGTCCCTCTCTGTTCCCACTGCCACTGCACTATTCCATTCCAAAGCATTATCACTTAGCAACCACAACAGGATGCTCAGTGGTCATTTGTGTCTCTGTCCTCTACTGTGTTCTGTCTACTGCTGCCAGGCAAATGTTCATCATATCACTTTCCTGGAGGAAGACTTCAAGACTCCCTGTTGTCAAAAGACATGGTTTCCAATCTGGGGTTTCCTTCCAAAAGATGTTGGAGATACTGAACAAATAGGGCTCTGGATTCTCTACATCTGCTCCACCCAGAGCAGCTCTATTAATATTTTTTATGTATATTGAAAATAAGATTTTAGTTCCAAGAAAGGATTCTGAATTGTAAAAAAAAAAAAAGAAAGAAAAGGTGAGAGTGGGGTAGAGAAAGAAAGGCACTGCGCAAAATTGTTATTTTGGCATTCAGGGGTCCCTACAAGTTAGTTTCTCATTACTCTTTTCCACAAAGTTTTGCTCAAACCTCACTCATTTAAGGAAATGGCACCCCACTCCAGTACTCTGCCTAGTAAATCCCATGGATGGAGGAGCCTGGTAGGCTACAGTCCATGGGCTCGCAAAGAGTTGGACATGACTGAGCGACTTCACTCTCACTTTTCACTTTCATGCATTGGAGAAGGAAATGGCAACCCACTCCAGTGTTCTTGCCTGGAGAATCCCAGGGACGGGGGAGCCTGGTGGGCTGCCGTCTATGGGGTCGCACAGAGTCGGACACAACTAAAGCAACGCAGCAGCAGCACTCATTTAATCATTATATTTTGGCAGTCCTTCTTATATCTCATCTCTAGTCCTTTGCTGAAGTTATTCTTAAGCTGAACACTGATCCTGTACCAACCATTTTACTATAAGCAGTTTATATACATTATCTCACATATTATCAACAACAGTTCTATGGGCCAGGTGCTAATAATTGTTCCCATCTTACAGATAAAGCTTAGAGAAATTAAATAACTGGACTAGAGCCATTTAGCTAATAAATGGCAGAGCTAGGACTGAAGTCCAGGCCCATCTGACTTCAAAGTCCCATATTCAAATGTGCTGCCTGACAGCATATAACAACTGCCCTTCTTTCAAGTCTACATTTTTCCACAAAATCTTCTCTGATTACTGTATCCCATAATACTGCTCTCTTTCATGAACTTCTTAGCACTTACTATAGCTATTTCATTCATTTGTTAATTATCACACACACATATACCCTCTGCTATATTTTTAGAGCCAGTGTTTTGTTTTTACAGTCCATTCGCTGAGGGTATGGAGATTTTGTAGCATATCTTCCCTGTAGACCTCCACTGCTTTCAACCAGTGCTATTCCAAAGGCAAGGGGTCACAAGGTTGACATGAATAGACAGTGAGAAGTGTCTGAAGACCTGAATTTTAGCTCTCTAGCTGGAGGCAGGAAGGGCGGAATGAGAACTTGGAGCCCCTGATTTCTTAGTTGTCATAAAAAAGGAAATTGACATGCTCCATGCATGTGTGCTAAGTTGCTTCTGACCCTTTGTGACCCCATGGACTGTAGCCCGCCTGCTCCTCTGTCCATGGGGATTCTCTAGGCAAACTGGAGTGGGTTGCCATGCCCTCCTTCAGGTGATCTTCCCAACCCAGGGATCAAATCCTCACTGCTTAATGTCTACTTGCATTGGCAGGCAGGTTCTCTAACACTATCACCACCTGGAAATACATGCTCAATACTTGCCTTTTAATGTTGTTTTCAGGAGTAAATAAGAACTTTTAAAATGCTTGAATGCTGCACACATGCTAAGTATTGTTATTTCGGTGGACTTCAGCACACATGGATTAATAGAATCTAGAAAATGATGAACCAGAGCAGACCAAAAGAAGCTGGACAGAGGTTGACAGTCAAGACCATTCAAACCAATGGATACATTTTCTCATTGCAACACTGTTATCCTTTTATTCATCATTTAATGCAGCCCTGAGCTTTCAATAATCAGAATCAACCTCCCAGGTCAGCAGGCCAGAGACTAACCTTAAAATGAAGATAATACTTACAATTTAAAAAAATCTAGTGGCCAGAAATAAAACATTTGTTACATTAAAGAAAGGCTACTGCACACCATACCAAGTCTCTTTTTGTTGTCTGGAGAGTTATAACAATCCTCTCCTGGCAGTTAGTTTTAAGATCATTAAATGATCCTCATTTGCAATATATTTGCAGAAGATTACAGCCATCTAAATTGACCCTGAAGGAAGACTTATTTCATTAATGGGCTGTCCTGTGCTAATGCATAAAGCTAGAAAAATATATCTATTAAATTCTTAATGTGTAAATGATGTTTCTGGCTTTCTTCTTAATTACAAAGCAAAATGAGCCTGAAGTGCACTATGTCTAGGAAAAAATGATCAATTTAATCCATCTTTCAGGGGAAGAACTTTTTTAGTCTATCCCCAAATTCCAGCTGGGAAAGCTCTTTCTAGGATCAGAGTGGGGACTTTCTGCTTCCGTCAGGGCTATAGCAAAATGTGCAGCCTGGCAAGCTGGGGTACATTTTCCTCCGGATTCTAAGGAACATTCTATACAAAGAGTAATGTGAGTTCTTAGACACGGTGCCTCCTCCCATCACACAGTAAACCTAGCTTCTGCTAACTTTTCCTTGAAGGATTATTCAGGGGCTTTCTGTGTGGTGGTACAAACGTATAAAGAGAATGAGTGTGGATTTGAAAATGAATGATGCTGTGCTATTGCTCACTTATCATATACATGCTGAATATTAATGCAGCTATAGAAAGAGATTTACTGTACGTATATATTTCCAGTGTATGGGCAGAATCACCTAACTAAAATCATAATAGAATGTAAGGATAACTGAGGGGACTCAAGAGCACCTCCATTTATCTGGTGCAAGGTTACTTACAGTGGTAGGCAATATTTGTGTGGGAAGTTCAGGGGTTTCCGTTCAGAGATGGCAGTTAGTGATGGTACTTTGATTTCCCAGGAGTTTTAAGTAGTTAAGACTAATAATTCTCTTTAGACAAAAACAGAAATATACCAAGTCCTCTCTCTTCCCAGTTTGTATGTTCTTCTTTGAGAAGTGGAAATTAAGCAGAACCATCTCATATTTGCTATGCTTTTTGGAAGGAGCAAATTAACAGTTATTGGCAGTATGAAATATAACACATATACACATGTTTGGCTTTGAGATGCCCTGATTTTTAATTTTGCCATATATGATACCTTTAAAAAGAAAAATTGAGGTACTGGTATTCAGAACTTGATAAATTCCCAAATTTCACACATATCTATTTCCTATTCCAGTCCTGATTTTACGATACACTTTCAAAAAAAGTGCTTAAAATAAATGAAACAATTAAAATGGATAGCATTTATGAATTTGAGGGTTTTTGAAAAAATACGGAAATTTGAATATCATAACCAACTTGCTGTCAAATTTATGATTTGTTTATTGTTGAGCATGATTCTTTTTTATGCTCTTATAGTTTTCAGTGTATGAATATTATTGTCAGTTTGGCTTGATAGATCTTTCTGTGAAAACCAAGGAAGAAAAAAAAGCAATATTCCTTCTAAAAATTTATTTTGTATTTTTCATTGAATGAGTTGTACTCATCAATGCTGAGAAGGAAATTCCTATTCAAATATTTATAACAGAATAATGCCCCAATTAAATCTGATCAGCGGACTTTCATAGATTCTCTAATATATTCTTAGCATGGTAGTAAAGAAAAGAAACCTTTTGAAAGGGGGAAAAAAGAGAAAGAAAATGAAAAAAATTTTATCTTGTGGACATTTTATAAGTTGAAAAATTTTGCATTATGAGTTTTTTTTTAGAATGATGAATAAAATGTGTAAGAGAAAGTGCTCATATATTGCTACTTGGCTTTTACTCCGCCAAAATGATTTCTGAAAGCTGTGCAGAGGGAGGATTTTTATGTTAAACCATCTACACTATGAGATCATTATATTCCTATACACTGAGGACAAGCAGGAGAATATAACTCTGATGAAAGACCCAGATACTTCTCTTCCTGAGCCATTGCTGAGAATAGGAATAAACCTAGCTTGGGAAATAGTATTGCAACAGTTGAAGATCTTAGAACAGTCTAAAGTACAAAGTGTTGTGTTTGATTATGGTACCTCTGATCCAGTTGGAGAGCATCAACAGATCTGGAAAGTAATTATATTTAGGAATTTTAATCCCCAGCATGTAACAAATTTGCTTTTGGACTCAGTTTTTATCTGTAGTCTAGGCACCTCAGCTCAGAGAAGGCAATGGCGCCCCACTCCCAGTACTCTTGCCTGGAAAATCCCATGGATGGAGGAGCCTGGTGGGCTACAGTCCGTGGGGTCGCACAGAGTTGGACACAACTGAGAGACTTCACTTTCATGCATTGGAGAAGGAAATGGCAGCCCACTCCAGTGTTCTTGCCTGGAGAATCCCAGGGACGGGGGAGCCTGGTGGGCTGTCGTCTATGGGGTCGCACATAGTTGGACATGACTGAAGCAACTTAGCAGCAGCAGCAGCAGCAGCAGCAGCAGGCACCTCAGCTATTTTTCTACTAACTTTGGGGAGAGTCATTCCTTCTGTCTCAGTCTTGTACAGATCAATTTTTTAAAAAGTGAATTAATTTCCAAGAATAGTTGTGGTAGTAGTTCTCAATCAAGAGACTTTTGCCCCCATACGGGATATCTGGCAGTGTCCAGAGACATTTTTGAGGGGCTTCTTTGATGGCTCAATGGGTAGAGAATCTGCCTGCAATGCAGGAGACACAGAAGACGTGGATTGGATCCATGGGTTGGGAAGATCCCCTGGAGAAGGGAGGTGGCAACCCACTCCAGTATTCTTGTCTGAAAAATCCCATGGATGGAGGAGCCTGGAGGACATGACTAAGGACCACCACCCAAGAGACATTTTTTATTTTCAAGCCGGGGGTGGTGGGGTGGGTGGGTAATGCTGCTGGCATATGGTGGATAGAGGCCAGGGATTCTGTTAAACATCCTATAAAGCACAAGACAAACCCAACTCCACCCTGACATCAAAGAAGAATCCAGCCCAAAATTTCAGTAGTTCAGAGACTAAGAATCCATGAGTTAATGTAATGCTGTTAAAAACATATAAATGCAAAAACTTAATAGTTTACCAGAGTAGATACTTGTTTTTTGCTTATGTAACGTCAACATGTATGTCTCTGATCAGTGGTCAGGTTTCCTCCAAATAGGGATTTAGAGACCCAGGCTCCCTCCTCCTTCCCTGTGGCCCTGTGTCACTTAAACATGGTATCCAAATGTGCTGGAGGAGAGCGTATGAAGGATTGCTCTTAGGAGATTTTTATGGACTAAACTTATGCCCATAGGGTTCCCCTGGTGACGCAGATGGTGAAGAATCTGCCTGCAATGTGGGTTTGATTCCTAGGTCAAGAAGATCCCCTGGAGAAGGGAATGGCTGGCTACCCACTCCAGTATTCTTGTCTAGAGAATTCCATGGACAGAGGAGCCTGGTGAGCTACAGTCCATGGGGTCACAAAGAGTCAGACACAACTGAGCAACTAACACACACACATACACACACATCTATATCCATTTGACCTGGACTAGTCATATGGCCACACCTAACTGCAGGAGAAGCTGAAAGCTAATAATACATTTAGCTAAGTACCCAAGTAGAAGAGGAAGCGGGTTTAGAATACAGCAAGCCACTCTCTACCACATTCCATATTTTTTCCTACTGAATATTAATTTCTATTCAAATGAATACTCTTCCTTTCATTTTCAGACCATTAAAAATTACAATTCAATTAAAAATCTTTTCTGCCTAATTTGATGTCATTTGCAGTTTTGGTAGTATGTCACAGCTCTTAAAGTATTTTCACATACATTATCTTTCTTGATCCTCATGAGAATTATATGAGTTGAAAAGAGAAAAAATATTTAATGAACATTTACACAGATCTCAAGAATTTATTTATACTATGTCATTTCATTCTTATACTAGTCCTATTTTATAGATACTATCATTATTTTGCATTAAAAAATAAGGCTTAAAGAGGTTAAGGCAGAAATGCCAAATACTTTGCTTTTCCTGCCTCCTATGAGATAATTGTTGGGTATTATTAGCCACCTTTTTCAGCTAAGAAACTCATATCTCAAATCTTACCCAGGGTTACACAATTATAAAGTGGCAAAGCCAGGACATGAACTCCTCTCTTGCATTCTCAATTCTGTGCTTTCTCCCTGACTACTCCTCTGCTGATGTACTCTATTTCACCAACCAAGTCTATCAATAAAGCATTAAATTTTCTCTTAGAAGGATCAGCCTTTCTAGAACCCTATTCACTATATCCCCTTAGGGTTGACAATAACCCATGAATGATTGTTACTTAAGCTTGGGACACACAGCAGAGTTCAGATATAAGATAAAATAAACCTGGATCCAAATCTTCACTATAACGCTTATTAGCTAGGTGGTGCTCAGCAAGTCCCTGAACCTCTCTAAGCCTCAATTTCTTCATCTGCAAAGTGAAGATAAAATGCCCACTTCTCAGAATGGCTCAGGGTGAAATGAGACACTTGTGTAAAGTAATTCACAAAGTATGTGCTTGGTGCTCGAGAAATGTTCATTCCTTTCTCCCCTACTTCATCTGCTGTAGTGGATATTTGTGGTTTTCAGCCTTATTGCATTCCTTTTTTTTTTTTTTTAATAAAGCTGTTCAGTTGCTCAGTTGTTTCCGACTCTGCAACTCCATGGACTGCAGCGCTCCAGGCTTTCCTGACCTTCACCATCTCCCAGAGTTTGCTTAAACTCATGTCCATTGAGTCGGTTGATGCCATCCAACCGTTGCATCCTCTGTCATCCCTTTTCCCCATCTTTCCCAGCATCAGGGTGTTTTCCAATGAGTCAGCTCTTTGCATCAGGTGGCCAAAGTATTGGAGCTTCAGCTTCAACATTAATCCTTCCAATGAATATTCAGGGTTGATTTCCTTTAGGATTGACTGGTTTGATTTCCTTGCTGTTCAAGGGACTCTCAGTCTTCTCCAACACCACAGTTCAAAAGCATCAACTCTTCAGCACACAGCCTTTTATTTGTCCAACCCTCACATAGGTATATAACTACTGGAAAAACCATAGCTTTGAATATTCAGACCTTTGTCGGCAAAGTGATGTCTCTGCTTTTTAATATGCTTTCTAGGTTTGTCATTGCTTTTCTTTTAAGGAGCAAGCATAAAGCATATTTTAATTTCATGGCTGCAGTCACTGTCCACAGTGATTTTGGAGCCCAAGAAAATAAAGTCTGTCACTGTTTTCATTGTTTCCCCATCTATTTGCCATGAAGTGATGTGACTGGATGTTACAATCTTTGTTTTTTGAATGTTGAGTTTTAAGTTAGCTTTTTCACTCTCTCACTTTCATCAAGAGGTTTTTTTTTAATTCCTCTTCACTTTCTGCCATAAGGGTGATATCATTGGCATATCTGAAGTTATTGATATTTCTCCTGGCAATCTTCATTCCAGCTTGTGTTTCATCCAGCCTGGCATTTCACATGATGTATTCTGCATATATTAAATAAGTACAGTGACAATATACAGCCTTGACATACTCCTTTTCCGATTTGGAACCAGTCCATTGTTCCATGTCTGGTTCTAACTGTTGTTTCTTGACTTGCATACAGGTGTTGCAGGAGGAAGTAATGTGGTCTGATATTCCCATCTGTTTAAGAATTTTCCATAGTTTGTTGTAATCTACACAATCAAAAGCTTTAGTGTAGGCAATGAAGAAGTAGATGTTTTTCTGTAATTCTCTAGCTTTTTCTATGATCCAACAGATATTGACAATTTGATCTCTGGTTCCTCTGCCTTTTCTATATTCAGCTTTTACATCTGGAAGTTCTTGGTTCACATACAGTTGACACCTAGCTTGAAGAATTTTGAGCATTAATTTGCTATTGTGTTAAATGAGTGCAGTTGCACAGTAGTTTGAACATTCTTTGGCATTGCCCTTCTTTGGGACTGGAATGAAAACTGACCTTTTCCAGTGGTCATTGCTGAGTGTTCCAAATTTTCTGGCATATTGAGTGCAGCACTTTAATAGCATCATCTTTTAGGATCTGAAATAGCTCAACTGGAATTCCATCACCTCCACTGGCTTTATTCATAGTGATGTTCCCTAAGGCCCACTTGACTTCACACTCTAGGATGTCTGGCTCTAGGTGAGTGATTACACCATCGTGGTTATATGGGCTGTTAAGATCTTTTTGTGTAGTTCTTCTGTGTATTCTTGCCACCTCTTCTTAACATCTTCTGCTTCTGTTAGGTTCTTTTGATAAAGACACCCTCATATCTATTTTGGGCATTCCTTCTTTCTCATTGTGCATAATATTGATGGGGGTGTAAGTCAAGTTTCTCTTCTCTCCTTTAGCCATGGGATGTTACTAGGACCCAAGCTGCGGCAATCAGTCTCTTTCTCCTAGGATTCTGAACATTGAGTGTAGTAATATAAAGACAGAAAAAAAGGTTAATATTCATTCATTTGAAAGGCAGGTTACTATGGAGATTCTTACAGCTGCATTTTCTTTTCCAAACCTGCTTCTTCAGCCATGCAGTGGGTTCTCTATACAGCTGTATCTTTCCAATGCAATCTTTTTCTACTAAAGTTAACCAGAATGAGTTTCTTTGGCTTATCAAATAACCCAAAAAACTTACCCAGTCTATGGTGATTAATTTTTTTAAATCATTGACAACAATGTCAAAAGGTGCTAATTGCAGAAGCTTGATAAAGACAAGATCTATTACAGCTATAATTTTTTCCTCAATATAATAGACCTGTTTAAGAGGATATTAAATTAGTGCAATTGGATTGTTTTTAAACCATAATCTTGTAGAAACTGATGGATTTTTGATGATCATTCACTAATATTTATCCAAGTATGACTTTCCAGAACCTGTGCAAATTAATTAATACAAAGAAAACTTAGACATGTTCCCTGACCTTAAGGAATTTTCAATCATGGTAATCTAGGCCAGATTCAGTTTTCTCCATAATTAAGGCAAAGAATATGTATATATATCTGTCTCATTGGCCCTGAAATTATGTGGACTGCCAGTTTCTCCCCCCACCCCCCAAATTAGCCCAATAATCCATTCTGGTCAGCCTTATTAGAGATATGAAGTGTTTTTACCTATGTAGAATGTTTAAGGATGAGAAGGCCCCTGGCAGTTCTTCCTTAATATGTGTCTGCTTGCTTTGGAGGCCCAGTAGCATAGAGCATGTGCAGAGACCCAGGGAACTATTTTACAGTAAAATTCCTCTGGGAGGTGCTGATTTCAAACCTCACAGGCTTCAGAGCCAACGTGTGAGGGCTCTGGAACTACCGTAGGGGAAGGTTTCATGCAGCTGAGATACCTCCTCCACACTTCACTACTCAGTTATTAAGTTGTCAGTCTCTTCCTACCAGCACTCACTTTCTGGGATGAACAGCTGGAGCAGGAAGGTTAGAAAAGATGGTCTGTTAGTGCTAGGAAACAGTGCCTTCTACCCAAGAATGTAGAGAACAAAAATTGTATATTACTATTTGATGACCTTACTCTAGCCCTTTTATGAGTCTTTAGTTCACAAAGTATAAAATTAGACTTGCCAAGGGATACTCTCTATACCTTGTTCAAGTCCCAGAACCAAACTGTAAGGAGGTGAATGCATTCCCTTGGGGCTGGTACAATCAAATATCTATTCTTGGTAGGTCTATATTAGGGAGGAATCTACTGATTCAGTGATGGGAAGTCACTTTTGAAGCTGAAATTTGATATGTAGAGATAAGGTGGCAGGATCTTAGAAGACTAGAATCATTTTTCAATCAGCCAAAAGTTGGCTGAGTGCCTACTATATGCAGGGCATGTATACTCTTTCCGAGAAGACATTGTGATTACTGTCAAGCTGATTAAAATACAGTTGATGAGCCATTACCTCTATACATCTTGTCCATATGGACATAAACATTTGAGAAACAACTAACAGCAAACAAGTCATTCAACTATGTTTCAACCACACAGTCCTTTCTGTTGCCGGGAGATGCCACATCTCCTTACACCACAGTGTCTTTTTATAAATGCTAATTCTTATTCATATATTCAGTTTTTATTGAGTGATTTCTTTGTGTCAGGCACACAAGACTCATGAAACTTACTTTCCAGCTGGGAGAAACAGACATAGTGAGTGAAAGTCACTCAGTCATATCCAACTCTGGGAGTCCATGGACTATAGTCCACCAGGCTCATCTGTCTATGGAATTCTCCAGGCAAGAATACTGGAGTGGGTTTTTATTTCCATCTCCAGGGCATCTTCCCAACCCAGGGATCTGGGTTTCCTGCATTGTAGGCAGATTCTTTACTGTCTGAACCAGGAAGCCACCCAAAAGTAAAACATCATCAAGAGCTGTTAACTACTATAAAGGAACAGTTACAGTGTGACATGGTAGATGGTGACTGGTGCAGAGTAAGGGGTGAAGCTGCATCCCGTATGGTGGATGGGGTTTCTTGGAACAAGCAATTTTGAATTGAGATACAAATATTGGACCCAGTTATAAGAAGAGCTTGGAAAAGAGCACTCCAGGCAGAGGGAACAACAATTGCAAAAGCTTCATGAGACAGAAATGAACTTACATGTTCAAAAAAGAGAGAGAAGATGAAGGGGCAAGAGAAGAGTGATGGGGGGTGGGTGATGAATTGGGGGTGAGACTAATAAGAGACAAGGTCTTAAGGAAGGAGGGACAGATCTTAGGTTGTCACAGGCTGTGATAAAAAGTTTGCTGTTCTGTTCAGAATGACCTGGCACTTACTCTCTGCTTAAATCATACTTCCCTCCTTAGCTCAAATGCCCCCTGTCCATAGAAGCCTCCTCTCATACCCCAGTCTAGACTATTGTCCCATTATTTGATCTCACAGCACAGTGTACTTCTATTTTGCTGCACTTGTTACTGTTGAAGATAAATAGTAAAGTAATGCTCAAAAATTCTCCAAGCCAGGCTTCAGCAATACGTGAACTGTGAACTTCCAGATGTTCAAGTTGGTTTTAGAAAAGGCAGAAGAACCAGAGATCAAATTGCCAACATCTGCTGGATCATGGAAAAAGCAAGAGAGTTCCAGAAAAACATCTATTTCTGCTTTCTTGACTATGCCAAAGCCTTTGACTGTGTGGATCACAATAAACTGTGGAAAATTCTGAAAGAGATGGGAATTCCAGACCACCTGACCTGCAGGTCAGGAAGCAACAGTTAGAACTGGACATGGAACAACAGACTGGTTCCAAATAGGAAAAGGAGTACATCAAGGCTGTATATTGTCACCCTGCTTATTTAACTTATTTGCAGAGTACATCATGAGAAACGCTGGACTGGAAGAAACACAAGCTGGAATCAAGATTGCTGGGAGAAATATCAATAACCTCAGATATGCAGATGACACCACTCTTATGGCAGAAAGTGAAGAGGAACTAAAGAGCCTCTTGATAAAAGTGAAAGAGGAGAGTGAAAGAGTTGGCTTAAAGCTCAACATTCAGAAAATGAAGATCATGGCATATAGACGGGGAAACAGTGGAAACAGTGTCAGACTTTATTTTTCTGGGCTCCAAAATCACTGCAGATGGTGACTGCAGCCATGAAATTAAAAGACACTTACTCCTTGGAAGAAAAGTTATGACCAACCTAGAGAGCATATTCAAAAGCAGAGACATTACTTTGCTGACTAAGGTCCGTCTAGTCAAGGCTATGGTTTTTCCAGGAGTCATGTATGGATGTGAGAGTTGGACTGTAAAGAAGGCTGAGCACCGAAGAATTGATGCTTTTGAACTGTGGTGTTGGGGAAGACTCTTGAGTGTCCCTTGGACTGCAAGGAGATCCAACCAGTCCATTCTGAAGGAGATCGGCCCTGGGATTTCTTTGGAAGGAATGATGATGAAGTTGAAGCTCCAGTACTTTGGCCACCTCATGCGAAGAGTTGACTCATTGGAAAAGACTCTGATGCTGGGAGGGATTGGGGGCAGGAGGAGAAGGGGACGACCAAGGATGAGATGGCTGGATGGCATCACTAACTCCATGGGTGTGGGTCTGGGTGAACTCCAGGAGATCGTGATGGACAGGGAGGCCTGGCGTGCTGCGATTCATGGGGTCGCAAAGAGTCGGACACGCCTGAGCGACTGAACTGAACTGAACTGAAATGAATTATTTGTTTAATATCTTTTCTCCAAACTAAACTACAGGATTCTTGAGGGTAGAGACTGGTTTATCTCTTTCACTGCAATGAGAAAATTAAATTTACTCAGTAAACACTTATATTTTTAGCATTTGCTATATGCAGAACATGTAGAAGATGCTCTCTCTCTGTCTATACACACACACACACATATATATGCACACATACATATATATGGACACACACATATATATATATGCACACATACATATATATGGGGCTTTCTTGGTGGCTCAAATGGTAAAGAATCCATCTGCAATGCAGGAGACCCTGGGTTCAGTCCCTGGATCAGGAAGATCCCCTGGAGAACGGATGGGCTGTCCACTCCACCATTCTTGCCTGGAGAATTCTATAGACAGATGAGCCTGGTGGGCTACAGACCATGGGGTTGCAAAGAGTTGGACATAACTGAGTGACTAACATAGGCACAGATACATATATGTCTATATTTATATATGGAATGAAAGAGTGACAGTGTCGTTTTATCCATTGCCTTCCAATCACTTTCTCTCCTAGAATATGAAGCTGCTCACTTTGTCCAAGAGGATGCAGAGAGTTCCATGAGATGTATACAGGGTCATGTGTCCCACTCAGAGGTTTGAGTCAGGGCTACAGCTGGTGAACAGCAACTCCATTCTTTTCCTAAAGTCTTTGACCATGTGTTTTCAGTTCTGAGTGAGAGCGAGGTGCTTCCTTCTCTAAACTTTTTTTTTCTTTTCAAATCCCTCTCTTTCTTTCCCCCTAAATTAACAGTGTATGGAGAATAGCTGGTATAAAGAAAGAGAATGTGAGAGGTGAGGATCATGGACAAGGTTCACATCATTAGTTTTTTTTCATTGCAAGCCATGATTTGGGCCATATTGTAGATAAAATCTTATTGTAATTGTTAACTGTATTAACAGTTACATTATGGTACCAGATATGTCATCCTTATATACATCTAGGAGTCATGCTGAATAGCCAACTGAATTAGATTTAGAAGGAAATTTGTGTCGCATTCCATGGAGCCTGTCCATAGAAAATGGACAGGATTTGAGGACAATACTATGGTTTGTCTTGGATTGTCCAGTAATGGGTCAAGAAGCAATGTTGCTAAGAATGAGCCCTAAATATAGAATCAAACCCAGTTTTAACTCCAAGCTTTGTTACTTGGTAGCTATATATCCATATGCAAGTTAATTTGTTGGACTATTAGTTTTGTAATCTGTGAAAGAGGATAACACTTAACTTCACAGGATTGCTAGGAAGATTAAATGAGATGTTCAAAGAATAGCTCCTGGTCCATAGTAAGAGTTCAGACATAAATGTTTGCTGAATGAATATTATACTATCCAATGAATTATGTTTTCCTGATTGATCATGAACTAGAGTTGTTTCCATTCATTCATTCAATAAATACTTATATGTGCTTAAAATTTTCAGAAACTGTTTTTAAAGACACCTTTTTTCAGAAATATATTTCTGGATTAGAAAAGAGTAAGTTATTGAAATCCTTGAATGATATAACAATAACTACCAGGCATTGTAAGCCTACCATGAGCCAAGCACTAGGAAAATGCTTTTCCTATATGATCTCACCTACTCTTATTACAGCTTCAGAGAGAATAAGTTTCCCAGGTGATCCAACTGGTATATTGAGGGACCAGGATTTTAAACTAATTGGCTGAACTCCAAAACCTGTGTTCTTAACAGATATCAAATGCAGCCTCCTTCTTGAGATTGTTGTGAGGACCAAATGATACAGCACATGAATATGCTTTATCACACTAATAAAGCACTGTGTAAATGGTCCTTTATTATCATTAGTATCATTAGGAGTGATTGATTTGGTGGTATTACCCAGGGTCAACTACGCTTCTGGGGGTAGCCAAATGCCAGTTACTACGTGCACTTGAAAATTGTATTATTTAAATTAAGTTTTTGCCTCTGTTTTATTCAGAGGTCTGAAGTTTTCTTTCCTGCTTGCCTGACCTTTCCAAATTAGAGTCATTGATGGGTGGATGGATGGCAAGTGGCCCTTCTGTGTCTTTCTGGAGGATGCCTATTCAGTGCCTTCTTGTTTATAATGGTGGCAAAGTGGCAGTTGGCCATGCTTTGCTTTTGTTTCAAGCCTAGGAAAGAGCATCTTTCTTAAAATCACCCTGATTCAGAATTCTTCCAAACCACAACACAGTGGCTTTGTAAAAATCAGGTGATTTTGAACTTGTCATATTCTCATTTTATAAGAGAAGGGGAAAAACATCTAAAATGTCATTTTCCGTTCCCTGTGTTCTAAGCACCCTCTCTCTCATCAGTCCCCTGCCAATACCTTACTGGAATTCAATAAAAATGTATTTTCATTTTACAAAATGGACTAATCAGGTCTTTTGGTTTTTTCCTAATTCATGTCCTCAAGACATATGGAATATCTGCTATCTAAGGAAATGTTTATTTGTTTTGTTCTATTGTCCAGTAAGCTTATTACAAGTTCAGGCTCTGTATGTGTGTTTATATAGATAATGTGTCACATTAAAACCAGAGAAAATATCTACTAAATTATTCTTTACATGCAGCAAATCAATCTGGTGCCTTACTCCTACCAGAGAAGTGCAAATGGCACTGAACATCCTCAGAGTGGTTTATGTCCTTGACAGGTCAGTCAGAGGGTAGCTGAAACTGAAGAAGTCATATGCCACAGTGCCAGCGGAAATGAAAATTATACCACTCATACTAACGAGTGCATTTCCAAAGGGACTATTTACTGGCATTAGAAGTCTCTAAGCAGATGCCTCTGAACTTAAAATACACTTAATTCCTAAGGATTGTCTTGTAATTAATTTACCCAGATAGACTCCACGAGGAGAATGCAGGGCAAAGCATCACATTGCTCAGCAGTTTGCAAACTTCGGGGAACACTAAGATAAATGATTTGATTTTTTAAAAACATCTAAATTTATTTCCCTTATAACAGAAGTGTGACCAGCACACAGTGAAGAAAAACACTTTCCAATTTTATAATCCAATCTCCTTTAAAAAAAACCCAGCTACTGTCACAGGAAGGACTCCATGTAGCTGACATCAAAAGAATATCACTCATACTTTGGTTACAGCTTTTATTCCTATTGCTAGTCTGTAAACATCTCATTGAATGTGGCAAGCTGTCCTGACTGTTTTCGTTATGTACACAGTGCTGTACAACAATGAATAGTTTTAACATACCTCTAATTAACAGGGCTTGTATTTCATGAAGAACGGCCAAACCCCACGTGACTGCTGACAGCTGTAGTTTTCCAGTTTTAAGGAGTACAATTTTTCAGATGTTCAGATTTTTTTCGGAGGTTTTCGTGAAAATTTGATAAAATGCCTATCCCTGAAGGTTAAATATCATGGTGTGACATTTGGATGAGCTGGCACACTAATCGAGGGGCATTAAGTACCCGTCAGCTTTCTGGTTTTTTCTCTCAAAGCTAGAGTTTTGGACTCTTGAATCAGAGTCCAAATCTTGCTGTCCCCTCGACCTTAGGTAAACTTCTTAACCTGTGTAGGCCTCAGTTCAATTCCTTAATAAAGAAAATGATGATTATAATAATAACTGGTGGAATTTGAAGAATGATGATGTAATGTATATGTTCTACCTAAAATAGTGCCTGGCACTTACTTAATAAGTGGTGGTTTTTATTATTATTATTTGCTTTTACACTATGACACCTTACTTATTTATTTTATTCCCTTAAAAGATATTCATCATACAAATTGATAAAGAAGTTGTGGTGTCTATATACAATGGAGTACTACTCAGCCATAAAATAATGAAATGTTGCCATTTGCAACACCATAGATGGGCTTGAGGGGTATTGAAAGTGAAAGTGAAATTCTCTCAGTCATGTCCGACTCTTTGCAACCCCATGGACTGTATAGTCCCTGGAATTCTCTAGGCCAGAATACTGGAGTGGGTAGCCTTTCCTTTCTCCAGGGGATCTTCCCAACCCAGGGATCAAACTCAGGTCTCCCGCTTTGCAGGCGTATTATGCTTAGTCAAATAAGTCAGGCAGAGAAAAACAAATGCTATATGATATCACTTATATGTAGAATCTAAAAAAAAAAAACAACCCTAGTGTATAGAACAAAAAAGAGATCCACAGATACAGAGAACAAACTAGTGGTTACAGTGGGAAGAGGGAAGAGGGAGAGGAGCAAGATAGGAGCAGGGGATTAAGAGGCAGAACTACTAAGCATATAATAAATAAACTACAGGATATATTGTACAGCACAGGGAATATAGCCAACAATTTATAACTGTAAGTGTAGCATAATCTTTTCTTAAAAAGTATTTATCTTGTGCTTACTCCGTGCCCTGCACTGTGTGGGCCTTTTCACATATCTCATCTGTCTTTGTCTTCACTGCAACCTCACAAGTAGGTTTCATCATCACTAGTTTATAGATGAGAGCAATGAAGATAGAAGGGTTAAGGAATTTTCTCAGATTCACACATCTAGTCAAGGATGCAGCCAGACTTGACACAGGTCCATCTTTAATAAATACAGATTTGTGTCTACTAGGAATTAAGCACCCAACTACTACACTGCGAAACCAAGATTAATGAGACATGCCTCCACCCCTCAAACATCACGTTCTATTTAGGGGTGAGGAAGGAAGAGACAAGTACCAACAAAGCCAGACCTTGACAAAGTCTATCCTTGTGGTAAAAGAGATGTGAAGGAGACTCAAAGAGTGTACAACTACTGTGACTGGGGAAACTGACAAGGAGAGTGCAGAGGAGGTGACTTTTGAGCTGGGTCTGGAAGAATGAATGAAATTTTAATAGATAAAAAAGAGTATTCCAGGTAGAGGGTATTTGCTGCATGAAGATGTGACACAGGCTTGGGGTATTTGATGTGTGCTAAAGATGAACATGCATGCTTAGTTGTGTCCAATTCTTTGCAACTTCATGGACTGTAGCCCACGAGGCTCCTCTGTCCACAGAATTTTCCAGGCAAGAATACAAGAGTGGGTTGCCATTTCCTATTCCAGGGGATCTTCTCGACTCAGGGATCGAACCCGCGTCTCTTGCATCTCCTGCCCTGGCAGGTGGATTCTTTACCACTTGCCACCTGAGAAGCCCAGATGTTGAGGACTCCTAGGTTCAAATCAGGGGCTTCCCAGGTGGTACTAGTCCTTTGGGAGGCACTGAGGGAGACTGTTCCATGTCTCTCTCCGGGCTTCAGGCAGTTGCTGGCAAGCCTTGATGTTTTCTGGCTTCTAGATGCACCAGTCTTTTCCCTTCACCCCATGGTGCTCTTTGTCTGTGTTGACCGCTGTGTCTCTTTTCCTCTTCTTCATTTGGAGAAATAAGACACCATGAAGAAAATGAGGACATCCATCATTGGATTAAGGGCCCATCCTACTCTAGCAGGTCATCATTGTAACTAGCTACATCTGCAACAGCCCTTTTTCCAAATACGGTTACATTCTGAAGTTCTAAGAAGGACATGAACTTCCTGGGGAGACACTCTTTAACCCCAGTTGAATTGCCAGTGCATGGTGATAGTAAGGAGACTGAGATGTGCTTAGGCTTTTTAATTCTCTACAGATAACGCTGTACCTAGTGTAGCCATTCCACTGTCCATCCCCACTCCTTGGTGTACCATTGTTAATAGAATCTCACTTATACTAATAAAATACAGTAGTATTTTACCCCCTTATCCACAGTTTCACTTCCTAAAGTTTTAATTACCTACAGTCAAGCATGGTCCAAAAACATTACATGGAAAATTCCAGAAATAAACATACAATCCTTAAGTTTTAAATTTGGCACTGTTCTGAGTGGTGTGATGAAATTTAACGCTTTTCCACTCTGTCCTTCCCAGGACTCCCGGCCATTGGCATCTTCTGATTCTGATGACCAAAGTAGATGACCATGGTTTCAGACATCCTTTGGGGTCTTGGAACATATTCCCTGAGGATAAGGATTAGGGGGCAGGAAGACTAGTGTGTGTTGTCATATCCATTTTATTTTCCTTGGAACTCTACAGAATTTGTTTCCGAAGGCAAAGCACTATCTTTCATTCATTTTTAAGTTTACCGTGGCCCTTAGTAATTGCTCAAGAAATGTTTGTTAAACTAAACTGTTTAGTTTGATGACTATTTCCCTGCCCCAATTATAGAAATTAATTCCTTAAATCCATACTTCACACTTGTAGTGAAGGTAGTCAAAGTCCTATAGCTGATATTTTAAGATGAAAAATAATCCTATTTCATCCTATGAGAAGATTAGGCTTTTGTAAAATGCAGAGTTATTTCTAACACTGTTTTAAGTTCTAGTTGTACTGCATTAAAGGAAATATTTTCCAAGTCAAGTAATATAAAGAAAACGGTGCATCACTGAAAGAAAAAGGTGTGATACAACACCTTTATATTAATTATGTTATTGTAACATAGTTTATTATATTTCAAAGAAGACTCTGTAAAGCACAAATTAGAGAGAGCTGACTCTCCTCAAGAAAGCTCAAAGTTTACCTATATAAAACCATGCTGTAATTTTTTGTAAATGCAATTTGTTTGATATCATTTGGAAAGTGATTGAAGAAAATAAGAGTTATTCATTCATTCACTTATCAAATACTTTATTGAATTCTTACTACATGTCAGTTTCTATTCCATATTCTTGGGATTTCTTTATTGCCAATTTTTACATAGTCATGTAATAGTTTGCAGCTGATAAATGTGCCAAATGAAGAAGAAAATTTCCATCCTGAGGAATTTATAATTCAGAAAGTCAAATCCCAAAGAAACTGTCACTTTCAAAATATCAGGATATTTCCAATCTTTGCTTTTTCTTCTTTTGACTCCATGACAGGTCAGATATGGCAAAGTAATTTGAAAGTCTGAGGACATTTATGTTGAGCAACTTACCATGCTAATGACAATTTGGGGGCCTTCTACACTGCATGGAAGAAAGTCTTAGGCATTAGAGACAGTGTACTGAGCAGTTTATGTCTTACATTTTAATGCTCATGTGTTCATGTAAGTGGCTATTAAGACAGTATCTCATTATGTGGAGACTATAAAAATATTTTTGTGGACATGTTCAAAATAACTTTGAAGTTAGAAATTTGTAGCTTTATTGTCTGAAATTACACTGTGAATTTTATTCCATCTTGATATATACACATCATTAAATAAGTACCAGTTTTCTACTCTTTTCCTATCTTCCTTATATATGTACTGTGCATTGATATTGGTTTAAGCAGTCTGGGGCAGTGGAAGAATCATGGAACCGAGGTCAAGAGATCTTGGTTCTTTTTCCTATTTCAAGATGTTTGACCTTGACAAAATCACTGAAATTCTCTGACTTTGCTTAAAAGGATATTGAACTAGTTGAGTTTTCATATATTGATATTTATAAAATAAGAAGTCCTCTTTAAAGAGTAGCACTGAAATATATTCATTACCATGTGTAAAATAGATAGTGAGAAGTTGCTGTATAACACAGGGAGCTCAGCCTGGTGCTTTGTGACGTCTTAGAGGGGTGGGGGTGGGAGGGAGGCTCTCGAGGGAGGGTTATATGTATACTTATGGCTGATTCACAATGTTGTATGGCAGAAACCAACACAATATTTTAAGGTAATTATCCTCCAAAAAAAAAGAAGAAAAAAGACTCCTTCATCTAAGTCCATTCAATTATTTTACTTTCTATTCTTTGACTCTCTTTTTATGTAACAACATGATTTCATAATTTTCTGAGCTCCTCATGGTCTGATTAGGAAAGGTCTCCAGAAAATTCTGTTCAATGGACTGTTTGGGGACAGCATCACAAAGTGGCTCAGCAATTCCTTGGGTAGACTGTATGTTGGGGATGTTTTGTCTAAGTAGTTTTGTTTCCATTCCCACCTCCAAAAGGAATATGGCTTCAGGCTCAGTCACCTTTTGCTTGTGAGGCTGAGCTTTGCCACACTCAGGGAGTAGCATCTGTTTTAGTGTTCATACATATTATTTAAGTTAACCTCAGGCTAGGTCTTCAAATTAAATTTCGAGTAAATTGCTTAAAATTCATAAGAATTCCTTTGTTCCTTGTTACCGTGCAAAGCCTTGACTGAGAACACTTCATCTCTATGTCCCAGTGCCTGACACAGAGATGTCATGAGAGAAGCCAGTGTGGAGTGAAATAGGTCGATTTCCCTTGACTTTGAAGACATTTTCACCTCATCTTGGGCAGATATGTCTCCCTGACAATTTTGTATAGGTAGATATGTTGCATATTGAATTATATTTTAAATATACTAGCTATTTATATTTACTACTAGTAAATATGGTTTTTCCAGTGGTCATGTATGGATGTAAGAGTTGGACTGTGAAGAAAGCTGAGCACTGAAGAACTGATGCTTTTGAACTGTGGTGTTGAAGAAGACTCTTGAGAGTCCCTTGGACTGCAAGGAGATCCAACCAGTCCATTCTGAAGGAGATCAGTCCTGGCTGTTCTTTGGAAGGACTGATGCTAAAACTGAAATGCCAGTACTTTGGCCACCTCATGCAAAGAGTTGACTCATTGGAAAAGACTCTGATGCTGGGAGGGATTGGGGGCAGGAGGAGAAGGGGACGACAGAGGATGAGGTGGCTGGATGGCATCACTGACTTGATGGACATGAATTTGGGTGAACTCCAGGAGTTGGTGATGGACGGGAGGCCTGGCGTGCTGCGATTCATGTGGTCGCAAAGTCGGACACGACTGAGCTACTGAACTGAACTAGTAAATATACTAGACAAAGGTACAACGACTTACTTGGTGGGACAACCACTCAGTCATATGTCCATATAATAACTTTACATGGGCTTCTTGGTAAATCACCCCCACTTCTTCACCTGGGAAGTGAAGATTGAATTTCAATGGCTCCTGAGGTTCTTTCACCACTAAAATTCCTTCACTGAAACTTAAGTTTTTATGTAATAGCTTATTTTAAATTACAATTGCTATAATTAGCATTACAGTTTGTCTTGAAAGAATTTTGATTCTCAAGACATTCAAGTACATTATAGTGATTATGAGCACATATTTTGGAGTTGGACAAGCCTGGGTTCAAATCTCAATTCATTTACCAAAAGCAAGTTGTCATGCCTCTATCAGACTCATTTTTCTCATTGGTAAGTGAGGGTAATATTAAGATCTGCTTTATAGAGCTTTTGTTAGAATTAAATGAGATAATGTACATACACACTTTTTTTTTTTAATCCTGCATAGGGGTGCTCTAGGCAAGAATACTGGAATGGGTTGCCATTTCCTTCTCCCATGGACCATGTTTTTATCAGCACTCTTCACTGAGACCCATGTTGGGTGGCCCTGCACGGGATTGCTTCATTGAGTTACACAAGCCTCTTCGCCACCACAAGGCTGTGACCCCCTGAAGACAGAGAAAAAACAGAAGGGGGTGGCAGAGGATAAGATGGTTAGAATGCATCACCAACTCAATGGTTATGAAACTGAGCAAAGGGAGATAGCGAAGAACAGAGGAGCCTGGAATGCTACACTCCATGAGGTCACAAAGAGTAGGACATGACTTGGCCCTTGAATAACAACAACAAGAACACATACACACTTAGGACAGTACCTGTCACAAGTAGCTATTTTTCTTACTGTAAGCACACTGGGATTGAGATCATGATGAAGAAAAACACTATAAATATATTTGTTTAATTTCAGATTGAGAATAATGACTACAGGAAAAGACTAAGTAACTTTATTTATTAAGCTGTACTTCAGATTCACTAGAACTCTCTCATCTGGGTAAGAAAATGTCCATGGAGATGAGAACAGCCGTTGCACATCAGAATGACACTTGGATTGATAAATCATCCCTTGCTGTTGTACTCTTCAAATTAGCAAATGAAAGAGCATCTTTTAGCAATGGGGTGATATTTATAAATTAAATTTATTGATACACATGGTCTTGGTTATTATTTTAATCTTCCTCTCTAGGTATTTTGTAAGAAAATATAAGTCTTGTGTTTATTTCTGTTTGTTAATGCTTTGATAAATCAGACATTTTTAGTATTCTATCAATGGCAAAAGTCTAATTACCTTATTGTATTCTGATTTATTTCTTTCCTTACTTTCTTTGCATCTGCAGCGCAACAAATGAGTCTCTGAAGAGATATATGTTATGATACAGTGTCAGTGAAATTAATCCTGATCAATTTTAAAGTTCACGTTTTTATTTGATGACTTTCAAGGGAATCACTAAAACTGAGATTGACTTGGTCTCTTCTTTTGTTGGTTAAATATTGTTGTTTGAATGTGGTGGATCCAAAGTGAAGAAAAAGGCCCTTTTTATGCTCTCAACTCTGTTTCATTTCCAAAGAAAAGCTGCAGCAATTCCTCTTGCCTATATATAAAATGAGGCTAATTGGTCAAAAAGAACACAGAGGCTCTGGTGGGCTTATAAATTTGGCATCTCATGAAGGCCAGAAGGCTAAGTCTTCCAACATGAGAGAATTTTGAGTGCGATTGAAAATCTACACTTAGCGCTTTCAGTTTCTCCAAAGTTTGATTTTTCACAGTAATAAAATTGTTGTTCCATATCTGTGTTACAGCTAACATCTTTGTCTGATGTTACATGTTTCTTATTTGAAAAATAAGAGAAAAATTTGCACCCAGGTAAAGAAGAATATTGAGGCGACTTATTAAAAACAAAATTTTGGATAATATTTTGTGTTTACTTTTCCATGCAGAACACTTAAACTCCCTTATATAATTTGACATATAGTTTTAGAGTTCAAGAACAAAGCACTTAGCCTGTAGTTGTTTGAAAAAAACCAATGGTAAAGGGAAGGAATTTCTGCTCTCCTCCACAATTGAAACTTGCCAAGATTTCTTTGTAGCTAATATGAAATACATCCATGTATAGCCTTCATACTGTTTTTTAAATTTATTTTTGATTGGCAGGTAATTGCTTCACAATATTGTGTTGGTTTCTGCCATGTCTCAACATGAATCAGCCATAGGTGTACATTTGTCCCCTCCCTCTTGAACCTCCCTCACCACTCCCACCCTATCCTACCCCTTTAGGTTGTCCTGGAGCCCTGGTTTGACGTCCCTGATCACACAGCAAATTCCCACTGCCTCTCTATTTTACATATGGGAATGCATGTTTTCATGCTTTTCTCTCTCTTTGTCCCACCCTCTCTTTCCTCCTCCTTCCTTGTGTCCGTAAGTTTTCATGCTGTTTATCCTTTTATGCCATACACATGTATTTCTTATTTTTGTAATGCCATTTTCTTTGTTCTGTTTTTAGTCACAAAAAATAATTCCAAAAAAAGTAAAGAAATATGGATGTTTCTAGAAAAATCTTTAACATTGTATACAGAAGCATCACATCCAAATATGTGTTTTTATTCCACTCTACAGAAGCATATTTAAATATAGTATTAAAAATTCTAAATTTTCATTTTAAACTTTATTTCATGCTAAGCATAAATGAATATTGAAGGGAATGGTCATTAAGTAATTCAACAGGAATTGAAAATATTATAAATTTAGCAATGACCAGCATTTGATATATAAAACTTGTGCAATTAATGGGGTGAAGGGAGAAATCTAAAAACCACAGCTATTTAGATTTACTACTTTCAAATTCATGAAGCTACGGAAAGAAATGTTTCTATGGCCACTATCCGAATACACTAATTATTTAGAATCTCCCCTCCAGCATAACCACCAAAAATCAAATCTTGAGGGAACTTTGGCTAACTTAAATCACATAGCTCATTGTTCTGGGAACAAACCAATTTTATTTTTTCTCCTCCTTTTTTTTTATCGTTAATGTCAAGCAAACATTTATTTCAGGTGCAAAGCCTCAGGATATGTTAGTGAACACAGTGGCTGGGCTGTGCTAGCGCTTACTGCCCACTAAGTGGGTGGGAAAAGGGTGTTGTGACCCTCTTACCCTTCCCACCAGTCTCCCTAACAGCTTTGGCCTTCAGGTCAGCTCAATTTCCCCTCCACTGAGTGGCCATTACTGTGCCTGCTCGGTGATAAATGCTTTTTGTAAGAGACTGCTTTGCCGGCAGCTAGCACTAGGGAAGTCTGCCACCCGGGCCAGCCAGCCAAACTAACATGCTAGCCCGCGATGGGCCTGTTACCTAGCAACGTGCCTGGCCTCACCAAAATGAATAGACCCACAAACAAAAATGAAAAGGAGATAAAACGAGTCAAAGTACAAGGGGGCGAGGAGGTTAATATTCCTCTGTCGAATAACTTCGTTTCACAGAATTGCATTTTAACCTTTTTTTTTCAAAGCTGAAGGTGGAAACATGTATTGGAAATTAAATTAGACCACATTTGTATTTTTTTCAATGTTTTCTTCTATGCAGAATTTTCTATCCCTCTCTCACCATAATTTTCTAACTTTCTCTTAAAGTGGAAGGAGAAGCAGCATTGGAGGGGAACACACAGTGGATAAATAAATATTTCATGTTTCCTACATCATCTTGCTTTGTGGCTTTGAGCAGGTAGCTTAAGTTCTCTGTTGCCCAATTTCTCCATTGATAAAAGAAGATGGCGGAGGTAACTTATTAAATACAATGAGAGGGTGAGGTTTAATGTTTCACACCAGGTAAAGACTCCCATTTTCCTTAAATTTGAACACAGTGAACTCTTATTCTACAATGTAAGATGTTACCTTATAGATTCGTGAAGACTGTGCTCCATTAAATAAATGGTTTTAGCTTTGAGGTTCAGTGAAAAAGTGAAAAAAGTGGAAGTATTAGCTGCTCGTTATGTCCAACTCTTTGGGATCCTGTGGACTGTAGTCCACCAGGTTCCTCTGTCCATGGAATTCTCCAGGCAAGGATACTGGAGTGGGTAGCCATTCCTTTCTCAGGAGATCTTCCTGACCCAGAGGTTGAACCTGGGTCTCCTGCATTACAGGCAGATTCTTTACTGTCTTAGTCACCAGGGAAGCCTAGGGGCACCTCAAAATTGTTAGGCCATTTTGATGCTGTATGTGTCTGAGTGTGTGCTGTGTGTGTAATTTTGAGGATCAGAAGCCCATGGACAGAGGAGCCTAGTGAGCTACAGTCCATGGGGTCGCAAAGAGGTGGACACGATTGAGCTACCACCTTCACTTTTCACTATGCACCAGGTACTGTACGAGGCCTATTTAAAGGTAAAAATACATACTAGTGTTTGTTAGGTAAAAATGAATGAATGAGTCCAGATTTATTCAAAAAAGTTGTTTCACAATTTTTTTTTTAGGGCATCTCATTCCAAGGACTGGTATCTTGATAATTCCTACCATAACTGCCATCAACAGAAATATAAATGCATTATTCATAAATTTTTCAAATCCCCTTCTTGTCATCCTCCCAATCACTGGCTTCTTTCAGGCCACCAACTCACATTTGGATTGCTAGTTTAGCCTCCTAATTTTCATATTTCAGGTTTTCTCCCCTGTATTATACTGTCTGCCAAAGATAGCTACTCAGTTATCTGGAATCCTTTGCTTAAAATCCTCACTTGGCTCCTTACTGCACAAAGTCCCTTTGCTGACTCATAAAACCCCTCACAGTGTCTCATCTTGACTACCATGCATTGCGAGTCCTACCCTCATCCACAGAACTGCTCTCTGTTCTCCAGATGCACCAACCTCAGGAGCCCCTTCCTGCCTCTGCATATACTGTCCCTGTGTTAAGAAAGTACTTCCGTGTTCCACTTCTCCATCGAGAAAACTCCTGGTCCTTCCTTAAGATTCAAGTCATATGCATTTCTTCTACCCTCAGGTATATTCCTCCAATATCTTTCATGGCCCTAGGTCTTACCTTGAGCGAGTCCCTTAACTCTGTTGATTCACATCTGTAAAATGACATGGTCATGTATGGATGTGAGAGTTGGACTATAAAGAAAGCTGAGCACCAAAGAATTGGTGCTTTTGAACTGTGGTGTTGGAGAAGACTCTTGAGAGTCCCTTGGACCACAAGGAGATCAAATCACTCAATCCTAAAGGAAATAAGTCCTGAATGTCCATTGGAAGTACAGATGCTGAAACTGAAACTCCAAAACTTTGGCTTCCTGATGTGAAGAACTGACTCATTGGAAAAGACCCTGATGCTAAGAAAGATTGAAAGCAGGAGAAGAGGATCACAGAGGTTGGATGGCATCACCAACTCGGTGGACATGAATTTGAGCAAGTTTTGGGAGTTGGCGATGGGCAAGGAAGCCTGGCATGCTGCAGTCCATGGGGTTGCAAAGAGTTGGACACAACTGAGCAACTGAACTAAACTGAACTGAACTGAATAGTACTTACTTCCTACGATGGGTTCCCAGGTGACTCAGTGGTAAAGAATCTGCCGGCTGATGCAGGAGACTCTGGGTTTGATCCTTGGGCCAGGAAGATCCCCTGGAGGAGGAAATGGCAACAGACTCCAGTGTTCTCACCTGGGAAATCCCATGGACAAAGGAGCCTGGTGGGCTACAGTCCATGGGTTGCAGAGAGTCAAACACAACTGAGCAACTGGACACGCACTTCACAGGGCTGTTATAAGGAGTAAATGCGTTAATAACATAGAAAGTGCGTAAAACTAACTATGGCATTTGGAAAGCACCCAATAAACCTTGCTCTTAGGATAAGATCTCAAACATTGCATTTATCTGATAATCACTTTGTCTCACCTCTCAGATGATAAGATTTCCTTGAGGGCAAGTATGCCTTAATTAGCTTTACATCCCTCCTGCTGGACATTTGTTTGCCATTGTATCCAATAGTAGGTGCTCAATGAAGATTTTGCCTCAAGAATGAATGAATGAATGTTTCTATGGCTGCTGGGTTAATGATGGATTTTGTGCCCTTTATGGTTTAGCATCCTTTCTTTTCAAAACAAATGTTTCACACTTAGTAAACTTTCCTCATGGGGCTTTTGGTTTTAGGATGCTCAGAATACAAGTGTTCTTTTCTCCATCTTCTGCTTCTATTGGAAAACCATCATAAACTCTCTTTTATTACATGGGCTGAACTTGGACACTTGAATTGCAGAGTAGCCTGGAAAACCCCTGTAAAGTGATTGTGCTATTTTTTGTTTCATGGCTGTTAGATTTAGCTTCACTGTAGATTGCCTATAAATTTTATGGGGTTCAGTCTTTAAACCAGCACTCTGACTTGTCACCTTCTTCTCTTTTGTGTTATCAGAATCAATAGTATACTTTAAAATCTAAAAATATGCTTATTTATCTTCTTAAAAAACTTACGTTGAGTACAAATAATTATTTTTAAAAGCAGTCACAAGTTTGTGGCCTGACTATAAAATTCCAGGGACCCACAGACTCCATATGACATTGATCAATTGATCAGCATACAGTATTAAAAAGGGAAGAGTAGGATCTTTAGAGCAGAACGGAGTTATGAGTATTCTTTCCAAACACAGAAAATCACCTCCCCATGGACACCTGAGAGAAGATGAAACTTTTTGGTAAACTTAAAAGCCTGACAAATCTATTTTTCTTTTATCTTAAAGAGAGGCAGACTGTACTTGTGGAAAGAACATGGGCTTTGGAGACAAACCAACCTGGAAATGAAACTCATTTTGCCATTTAACAAAACAGATTAACAAAACCAATACAGTATTGTAAAGTAAAAATAATAATAATAATAATAATTAAAAAAATAAAATAAATGATTGATATAAAGAAAAGAAAGTGAAAAAAAAAAACAAATAGGTTAAACTAACCAAGGTGCTTATCCTTTCTGACTCTTGGTTTCCTTATCTGTAGAATGGGAATCTTCCTTCCAAAATTTGATAGGATGACATGAAATACCACATATAAAATACCAAGCAGAGTGAGGGTACGTCGTTGCTCAGTAATTATTAGCTTCCTCCCAAAGCTCTTTTCTTTTGTTTTTTTTTTTTTTTTGCTCCCATCTAATATAAAACAAACCCCAGACACACCATCCTAACTCTCCCTGAGGTTTTTATTTTCTGCCAACAGTATACTACCTCCAAGGATGGGATTTTTCTCTGAGGCTCTGGCCTCCAAATAATCCTTTTCACTCTGTTCCCTTTGAGATACTCTGGGATGTCAAAAAACAAACAAACAAAAAGGACTCTACTCAGGGGCGGAGTAAGAGTGAGAAATGAAGAGTACAATAAATGTATCAATAGTTGGCTCACAAAGCAGTTCTATAACTTGAGACTTGAACCCTGGCTGTTTGGCTCTCAAGCCTATGCTTTTAACTACTATTCAACTGCTGTCCACAAAGACAAAGGATTGTCTGGGGACAGGATATTGGTGTTGGAGAGGATGCTGGCTTTGGATCAGCCACTGAATTTGAATTCCTTCTCACCCACAGATACTTAGTGAAGTCTTGGTGGTCATGGTTTAGTCGTGAAGTTGTGTCCAACACTTGTGACCCCACGGACTATAGTCTGCCAAGCTCCTCTGTCCATGTTATTTTCCAGGCAAGAATACTGGAATGGGTTGCCATTTTCTTCTCCAAAGGATCTTTCCTACACAGGGACTGAACCCAGGCCTACTGTATTGCTGGCAGTCTCCTGCATTGCAGTGATTCTTTACTAACTAAGCCACCAGGGAAGTCTTCCATGACCGTAACTGCCCACGTGCCTGGGGCAGCAGTGACCTAGGCTGGCATGGCCTTCACTTTCATGGCGCTCACTGTCTGCTTAATGTCCCACCTGCCCACGTCTTCATCCCAAGGTGGGGATAAGAGCCTCACTTCCCTCTGTTATGGAATAAAGTGAAATAATAGGAGTTAAGTGAAATAATATTAAGAGACTGTTGAGCATTTCATCTGTATGCTAAGGGCTTCATACAGGTTATCTTATTTCATGCTTTTAATCACCTCCATGTTATTTACATATAAAGAACCCAGGCCACTTGCCAGGGTTGGACCAGAGTGGACCCTGAAGCAGGTCTGTCTGCTGCCAGTGCACATGTTCCCAACACTGAATTAAGGAGTGAGAAGTGGCTGGCAGAGCCCTGGACACATTGTAGTGGCTGGTGCTCCCTGAGCTGGCAATCCCCTTCCTTCTTCCTCCCCTCTCTCCTCCTCTTCTTTCATGCTTTCCTTCCCATCCTCAATCTTAAGTGCCCAGATAGTGAGAACACAGAAATGAGGGAGCGAGAGATATGCAAAAGGGGCAGAAAGACTGACATGATGCCCTTCACAGTTCTCCCCAAGGAAGCCCCATGGCCAGTACTTATATTCATTAAGCTCCCTTGGACTCAGTTTGGCTTTCCGAAACTTCGGTAGTTAAGATCTTATAATTATACTCATGAGTTGTGTTTTCATCTCTCTTCCTTTCTCAGTGTATGCTTTTCAATTTGTTTCCTCATCCCTCACTCCTCTTCTCTCATCTGCATACTCCTGGGTCCACCACATACTCTGTCTAATGATAAGACAGTGACTCCATCCAAGAGATTGGATGCTGCTGCTGTATCCATCGGTGACTTGAGCAGAGTTCCAGGGGTTTATAGCTCATTAGATTCTTGTTGGAAGTTTGGCCTGGCAATCAGGATCTCATTGTTCTGGATACCGTACACATGTTGCTCTAGAGAAAAACAGCTTCAGAATGGCTTGCTCTCTTTCAGTGATCTCTGCCCATATGTCTCTTAGGTCTAGAGTTATCATGCATAGGTAAGTTTGAAAAACATCCTAGAAAACGAGAATGAGAATGACTTACATTTACAGGATAAATCTTGAAAATGAGAGTTTTTTTGGTGCCAAGAAATTATCTTGCATTGACCCTAATGACTATTTTACAAGATTTCTGGGGATGGGGTCAAACACAAAAGAAAGTGTAAACACAGAATGTTTAAGCCTTGTAAACTATACAAGCTGTCTCTATCGTCAGGGACATAGGTACCAACATTTAAGAGCATCTTATTATAAAACAATTTTTAATCCTCACAACAACCATGCAGTAAGTGTTTTTCTTAGTCCCTTTTTACAGATGAGAGAAATAGAGCCCAGAAAGATTAAGTAAATTGCTTAAGATCTCACAGCTAGGAGGTGGGATTAAGGCTCAGATGTGTGTGACTACAAAGGCATTGCTATTCACTGCATTGTATCTCACAGGTAAAAATCAAAACAGTTGGTCTAAACAAGCTGTTCACATTGGGGTGGAAGGGAGGGTCTGGTAAGTGATAAAACTGCTGCCGGGAATGATGATGGGAAATTAGAAGATGTCCCAGTAAAGAGGTAAATAGCATTGGGAAGCTTTGATTGTAATCTCAGGACAGGGAAGAGAGGGAAAAGTCTAGTCCAAGGTGGTGGAAAGGTCAGATAAGACCAAGGCAGGGTGTTGAGGTCCTTAGCAGGTGATGGAGACTTGCTTCTCAGATCAAAGAGAATAACACTGAAATTGAGATTATGTAAGAAGTGCTAAAAGATGGCTAGTTGGAGACCCAATTACCAAGAAGGTTAGCAGTGGCTGGAGAGTATTCAAAGAAATATAAGACCCATGGTTCTTATGCTCAAGGAATTCACATTGTGATGGGGTAAAAATAGGTGTGCACTTACACTAAAAAATTACAACATAAGGCCATGTGGGCTACGCGCCAAGAGTGGTAAACTTGGTGTGTTTCCTCCCCACTCACCCATTTGTGCCAAGGATATTGAGCAGCACAAAACCATTGCAGACAGGCCCTCATGACCCACCTCCTTGCCTTCTTCCCCAGACTCCCTCTCACCATCCATCCATATCATGGCCACAGCCAGTCACACTGTCTCTGCCATCTTTCACTTTCAGAGCATGGCACATGCCAGTGCCCATCTGGAACACACTTTGCCTGCCTACTCCCAGTTCCCAGATCCTAGCATAGTCCTCATTTGCAGGAAGCCTCCTCTGACCCTTACCCTGTCAGCTGAGGTCTTGGTCCATCATAAACTTCTTTGCTTCTTTTATAATTGTAAACTCTGTAAAGATTGGGACCAGCTTTATTTTGTTCCCTGTGGTTCAGTTCAGTTCAGTTCAGTTGCTTAGTCATGTCTGACTCTTTGTGACCCCATGGACTGCAGCATGCCAGGCTTCCCTGTCCATCACCAACTCCCAGAGCTTGCTCAAACTCAGGTCCATCGAGTTGGTGATGCCATCCAACCATCTCATCCTCTGTCGTCCCCGTCTCCTCCCACCTTCAATCTTTCCCAGCACCAGGATCTTTTTCCAGTGAGTCAGTTCTTTGCATCAGGTGGCCAAAGTTTTGGAGCTTCAGCTTTAGCATCAGTCCTTCCAGGGAATACTGAGGACTGATTTCCTTTAGGATGGACTGGTTTGATCTTGCAATCAAGGGACTATCAAGAGTCTTCTCTAACACCACAGTTCTAAAGCATCAATTCTTTGGTGTTCAGCTTTCTTTATGGTCCAAATCTCACATCCATACATGACTACTGGAAAAAGCGTAGCTTTAACTAAATCGACCTTTGTTGGCAAAGTAATATCTCTGCTTCTTAATATGTTGGTTGGTTAATATGACCTAGGTTGGTCTTAGCTTTTCTTCCAAGGGGCAAGTGTCTTTTAATTTCATGGCTACAGTCACCATCTGCAGTGATTTTGGAGTCCCCCAAAATAGTCTGTCACTGTTTCCTTATCTATTTGCCATGAAGTGATGGGATCAGATGCCATGATCTTCGTTTTTTGAATGTTGAGTTTTAAACCACCTTTTTCACTCTCCTCTTTCACTTTCATCAAGAGGCTCTTTAGCTCCTCTTCACTTTTTCCCACTAAGGGTGGTGTCATCTGTATATCTGAGGTTATTGATATTTCTCCCAGCGATCTTGATTCCAGCTTGTGCTTCTTCCAGCTCAGCGTTTCTCATGATGTACTCTGCATATAAGTTAAGTAAGCAGGGTGACAATATACAGCCTGGACGTACTCCTTTCCCAATTTGGAACTATTCTATTGTTCCAGTTCTAACTGTTCTTCTTAATCTGCATACAGATTTCTCAAGAGGTAGGTCAGGTGGTCTAGTATTCCCAACTCTTGAAGAATTTTCCACAGTTTGTTGTGATCCACACAGTCAAAGGCTTTAGTATAGCCAATGAAGCAGAAGTACAGTGACTAGCACAGAGTTGGTGCTCAATAAATATTTTTGTATAAATGAATGAATGAATGGATCATTTCCTGGTCACTCGGTGTCTAGTATAGCACTGGGAACTATTTAAAAAGCTAGGCATTATTTTAAGATCTTTACATGTATTAACTCCTTTAATCCTTATTACAACTTTGTGGGATAGGAACTATTATTATCCCTGTTTTGTAGATGAGAAAAGGAAGTTCAGGACCCAGGCATTCTGATACCAGAAACCTTATATTGGAGCATATGGGAATGATTGTTATTTTTCTGGAGTCACATCTTTGAAAATTACAGGGTATATTCATTTTTTATTGGATTAAGCCTTGAATTGGGTTATTTATGTAAATTCTGCACTAAGAAGCTCCAAATCTGGTGAAGTCCTGGGCTAGCATCACCAGTGTCACTTTTAAACAAGAGAGGCAACAAGAGGGACTTCCAGAAATGAGAGAGTTTCAAGGTAGTTGGTGGTCCTCTTTCTGGAAGATCAAATGAAGAGGCCCCATCTGACTGTAAGTGTGTATGCTAACAAACTAGTTGGAATCATTGCTACTAAATATCATTCATAAGTAACATCTGCTTTAATTCACATCCTTTCAGAAAATAACATCTTAGCATGCTCTGATAATTGAGTCTCTGACACCTGCAGGTGAGAAAACACAGATGGAATCACTGCACTAACAGATTTCTTACCTGAAAACTGGGCAAAATGGAGTGGAAGGGTTAAAATAATACAGTTCTTCACTATTGTGTTCATGATTGCTGCAGAAACAAGCACCCCCTGCAAAGGTCCCCCAGACCTAACACTTCAGTGCTTGCTTGATGACATGTCAATAACAGGAGCTTTGCCCATGGAGCACATAGTAAATATATTCCTTAACCACATGTGCTGCTTAGCTGTTTTGTTGCATTGAGCCATCAAAGCTTACTAAGCAGCCCCTGGGTGCCAGGCACTGACAAGTCCAGTAGATGCTGTTGGTGCCCCACCTATAGTTCTTGGCACTCACCTCCATGTTCTGAAGGTTGTAAGCACCTGTGACTCTGCCTGAGGGCATTTTCAGATCCCAGGAGCACAGCTGGTCTGTAAGAAGACCAACAGATGGGGAGTCAGTGGATAAATGCCCAGCTGCCCTACCCCTTAGTGGGACAACATGTGGACATATTCTCCAGAGGAATTGGTATCTTGCTTGATTATTCCTGGGTCAGGAAGATCCCCTGGAGAAGGGAATGGCAATTCACTCCAGTATTCTTGTCTATTGACAGTGTCTCCTCATTGACAGAGGAGCCTGCTGGGCTACAGTCCACGGGGTTGCAAAGGATCGGACATGACTGAGCGACCACACTTTCACTTTCTTATTAGCCTCTTTCCCTCTGCTGTTTCCTCTCCCTAGTCTTCTCCATTTCCCAAATAAACTATTTGTACTTGAATGTTTGTCTGAGAGTCTCCTGCTAGGGAAATCCAAACTAAGAAGCTAGGCTGTGGGAAGACAGAGGCAATCAAGACATGTCTGCCTTCAAGATGTTCACAGTCTAGAAGATGAGAAAAACAAAATAATTCAGTGATATAAAAGTGTAATGTTATGGAATGTGGAGGAGAATCACAGAACTCACGGGAGTGTGGAGAGGGTGGAGTGGAGCAATCAAAGAGGACTTGCAGGAGGAGATAAGATGTTGCTTGCTTCAGTGGTAAGTATCATGCTGTAAACAGTTTAATATTTGTAGAAAAAATGATCTGTAACACAACGCTTGTGTATCTCTACAATTACAGAAACATTATAAAGTGGAGTTTTCACTCAGCCAGGGGCTTAGATTGCTAACGGTTTGTATTCTGAGGAAATACTCCTATCATGTATATGCGTTGGTTTGTATCATTCCTGTGTACCTGGGTTCCTGTTCATTTCCTGTGCACACCTCCCACTGAGCAGTTGGGGCTGCAGTCAGGGTGGACAAACATGCGAACATTCCTGCTCTGAACGCTCTTTCCAAGTGCAATGCCAGGATTTCTCTGTTGCTCCCTGATGCCCACTACATGTTCTTGGTGGTGCTTCCCATTATTTTCCTGGGCTGGCATAAAAACAAATCATTATCATAGACTTTTTTGTGCCTACTTTTTCAGAGTTTGCCCTTACACTCTAAGCTCCACAAGGGCAGGGAGCTTTCTGTTTTGTTCACTGATGTATACTCTGTACAACACAGTGCCTGCCACATGAAGGGTATCAGCCAGTGTGTGGAATGAATGGATTGTTGGATTACATGAACAGGAACTCTTTGTAGAGAAAGTCAAGCTCTCATGAATTATGATGTCATAGCACTTGGCCCAGAACCTGGTAAGTACCATTAGAAGTTCATCAAACAAATTATTTTTTAAAAGCTCAGTGTTAAAGACTACCTCTCTGAGTGACAGAAGGGAATTAGAACAGAATGTTTACTACCTTTTATATTTTTCTTTTCTTGGTTGCCACTTTTCTTCAAATAGAAAATCATTTCCGTAATTGCAAATGGTCATCAATCACAGAGCTTCTATGCCAGTCACTCTCCCTACCTTTTGGTTGTCTTGGGCAGCTCCCAGAAGCTCTTTCAGTCACATCTCAGAGCCTCAGAAGATGGTTAGGACTGAATGCCAAGTTCATGTTGAATAAAGCAGCCACTGCCAGTGTAATTACCCAAATGAGAGCCTGGCTAGACTGCCAAGGGTTAGCCTCTTGATTTCCTCTCACAAGTCCAGTTTTGACAGGTGGTCAGGTTACTTTCAAAAAGGAGATAATCTTTCTCCAAAGTGAGTTGCTAAATATCCAAAAGAGAAGCCATACAAGAAAGCTAGTTCTCAGAACTCATGAGAGCACCATGCTTACATCCACACCAGCTGTAAATGGGGTCTTCTCTTGGCAGGACCCTCACTGGAATAGAACCTTTCTAGGAGATGTCTTAATCTCCCTTAAGAAGCTCTGTGTTTTTGGAGGATCACAAATCTTGGGCACGAGCTGAAACATCGTTTATTCCAAACCTTGGCATCCCAGCTGATCCTTAAGTAAATGCTCTTAGAATAGTCCTGGCTTTATGATAAGGACTCTTGACATTGGTTTTAGGCTTGTCTCGAGGGGAAAAAACAATGAGAACACCACTGACAGTAATGATGACTATTTATTGAGTTGTGTGTGTATTATCTCATTTAATTCATAAAACATCCCCATGAGGTAAGTGTTATTACTATTCACATTTTGTAGACGAGGAAACTGAAGTTTAAAGAGATTGTGTAATTTTCCAAGACCATTTAGCTAGTAAGTGGGGGTGCTAGGATTTAAAACCAGACACTTGTTTCTAAAGCTTCCTGCTGTTGGGCCCATGATCAGGACATGAAAGAAAAGAATCATTTGGAAGACTAGAAAGTCATACCTTTTTGCAAGTTGAGTCTCCAAAAGACGTAGCTTCACACAGGGGTTTCTTTGTTGCTTCACAACAGACCTTACATGGCAGATGAAGGATGTAACACTGAAAGGGAAGATGAGCAAGTAAAATCCCAGCTTCTTATTGATTATGAGAAAATCCACTAATGTATTTATTTTATAACCTGATGATAGATACAAGTGACAACCATGTAGAGCAGAAACCAGAAGTGCATTCTCTTGACCTTTTTATAATTTGTTACTCTTCGGGCAACAAGCGGCAAAACCAATATCCCAGAATGTCTACCAGGGTCAGAATGTGAGTAACCTCTACTTTTTTCTTTCCTTAGTCGTATTAGGCTAGATTGTGCTGCAATAACAAGCAAAGCCCAAATTGCAGTGGCTGAAAACAATAAAGGTTCATTTCTTACCCCTGCTACCTGTTCTTCATTCTTCATAGGCCTTCTGCTCCTGATTGTCTCAGGCGAAAATATGAGCTGATGAAGCCTCCCACACCTGGAATGCCGATGGCTGCTATCTGTGCAGAGGAAAACTGACAAATCACTCACTGGCTCTTAAAGGATCCTGCCTGCAACTGACACCTGTCACTTTTGCTCAAAATTCATTTTTTAAGGCACATCACATAGACTCCGTTAACTTAAAGTAAGGGAGCATTTACTTAGAAGGAGAGGAAATTGAAATACTGGTAAATAGTTTTAATGACTTCAAAATAAGATCCCCCCATCACATTCAAATATGCTTAGCTAAGAACAGATAACATTGTTCACTTAATAAAATAGATCTTGATTATTTCAAGCAGGTTATCATGGAACCTACCATAATATTTCCTTTGGCCACTGTTTATTGGTCAGCCGCTCACCCATAGCCCTGAGCTTTGGAGGTCAGTGAGGGGTCTTATTATCTTTGATTATTTAGTCCTAGTACAGTGCTAGCAGCATGTGCATTATTCATCTCGGGCTGCAATAAGAAAATACCCCAAATGGAGGTGACTTAACAGAAATTAATTTTCACAAAGTTCTAGAGACAAAAGCAAGATCCAAATGCCAGCATGGTTGGTTTCTGGTAAGAGCTCTCTTCCTGGTTTGCAGATGGCTGTCTTTTCATTCTATCCCACAACGGACTTTCCTTGATCCATGCATATGGGGGAGAGAGGAGGGGAGAGAGAGTGTGTGAACTCTCTGGTGTCTCTTCTTAAGAGGATGCTAATCTTATTGGATCAAGGCCCCATCCTTATGACCTCATTAAACCTTAATTTCCTCTCTACTGCAAATGTAGCTGCACAGGGCTTAAGCCTTCAACATTTGAATTGTAGGGGGACACATTCAGTTTATGACACCATAGTAGGCTTCAACGTTTCTTGAATGAGTGGATGGTTGAATGAATGAATGAATGATTCCAAGTAACCAATAGTCTTCCTTTACCGCCTAGCCCCTGAGCATATGCCACATTTCCCCATCTTTTTCTCCCCATTTTCATCTCTCTTATACTCTTTCTTCAGTTATGAGGCTCATTCATTCTTCAAGACCCAACCAGAACACTGCTACCCTGAGGAAACCTTTCTGATCTGCACAAACCCTCCTGTACCTCCCTAAACCTAACTAGCTATTTCCTCTTCTCTTCTTCTAGAACACTTGATTACCTCCCTTGGTTAGTGTACTGATCATATGCAATTATATAATTTTTACACAATAGATTACCTTCCACACTGGTCTGTGAGCTCCTACAGAGCAGGAACTAGTAAGAGATGTCTGGCACCGGCTATGGAACCTGATTCATGTAAGTGCTCAAAAATGTGTTGGTCAAATAAATGAATGGATGAATGTGTCTTCTGATGTGTTAGTTTTCTACTAGTGATTGTGTGTGTGTACACCTATGTTTGGCATGCAGTTTACCCATATGCATACCAAGACTGGCACTGTCAGTAGCTGCAGGAGAATCAGAACACATACTTCTCATTAAAACACATTCAATCAGGTGGGAGGGGATATATATATATATATATATATATATATAATTAGGTGGTGCTAGTGGTAAAGAACCCACCTACCAATAGAGGAGATATAAGAGACTTGGGTTTGATCCATGGGTTGGGAAGATCCCCTGGAGAAGGAAATGGCAACCCACTCTAGTATTCTTGCCTGGAGAATCCCATGGACAGAGGAGCCTGGCGGGCTACAGTCCACAGGGCCTCAAAGAGTCAGACACAACTGAAGTGTTTTAGCACACATGCATAATTATGACATTCATATTGATGTATTGAAGAGATCACAACATTGTAAAACAAACATCCTGTAATAAAATTTTAAAAAAAAATTAAACAATAAAGCACATTCAAACATACACAACAGAGGCAGCCATTCTTATCTCATCTTTGCCTGATTTATTCTCAGCTGTGATCCCCATCCGGCACCTGCAGGCTTGATGCCGCCTCTTTGGAATCTGAGCAGTCCTCCAGGATGGCAGGGAACAGGCCTCTTCACCACCACTGTATCCCTAGAGCACAGCATGAAGCATGGAACCTAGTGAGCCCTTACTTAAGGTTTGTTGAATGACAGAGTTAAGCACCAAGGCCCTAGAAGGCAGGTCCAAGAGCATTATTTTAAGAGATTTTTCGACTTTAAAGAGGAAAAGATCTGACATCACAGAAGCCTTGACATAGAAGATGCTTGTGTCAGATATGCTTGGCTGGATTCCAAACTGTCATTCCAGGACTTTGAGGAGATATGACTATCTCTTCTACTCATGAAGATCTGGGGACTGGAGAGCCCCCAATATTTCAGCCTGCGGTAGCATTGCTGAACACAGGCTACATACAGTCTCGGATGGCAAGGCTTGAGTCTTTGCTCTACAAAGACCGTATCTTCAGGAGGATGGCTTACAATTCTGTCTGTTCAGTGCATGGATGGTTGTGCACGTGTGGCCTTAGCTTTGTCCCGAAGGTTTCAGGGACAGAGCAACTCCCTATCAAGGTAGACACTCAATAAATACGCATGACAAGAAATGAAACTCTGTTGTTCTGTGCAAATATAAAGCCTGCGAGCAGGTATGTCTGTTCCGTGTAGGAAGCAGGACTCAGGAAGAAAGCAGGGGGGCCTTGCGTGGCTTTTTCCTATCTGCCTCTGCAAACGAGTCTAGTGCCCTGGCCTCCACCAGTAGGCGGTTGGCAGAGGCTGCGGGCCGGGTCTGCGCGGCCCTGGCAGCCGCGAAGTGGAGGGTGAACCCGATGGCCTCTTCAGTCTATTTAGCAGGCTCTGAGATGTGTAAGTACATTATCTGCAAGGCTGGTAAAGAGCGCTTGGGGAGGATTTGTGGGTCTGTGGGAAGGACAAAGAAAAATGTTTTCTAATAAATTATTCACCGTCTCACAATCCCTTTTGGGCAGATTGTTGCTCTGTTTGCCCCGCACTGCTCGGAGCTTCTTCCCTCCGCATCCACAAGCGCAGTTTCTCACCTCCAGAGAGCAGCAGAGATCTCGGGCAGGCTGCTGCGGCTAATGGTGGCAATTAATAACTTGTCATAATCCCGAGGATGAAAGCGAAGGCGCCCCATCAGCAAGCGGGTCATGGCGCTGCTCGCAAGCAAATGAGGTGCAGGTGTGCCTCCGCTCCGCGCAGCACCGACACCCGGGGCAAGACGCCAGCCCCAGACCCGGTCGCCCGCCGCCCGCCGCCCGCCGCTGGCCGCTCCCGGGAAGTGCACAGCCCCCCGCCCGGTTCACTGCGGTGCGGAGATATCCCTGGAATGTATCAATAAATCAGATCACTCAACACAGAGCCTGCCAAACACTTAATTGCACCCTTGAACACCGTTAACTCTGCCAGGCCCAACTCGCCTGGGATTTTTACGCCCCCCCACAACCCCGACTTGCTAAGAATTTTGAGCTCTCCGTTCCCCCAGTGGAGCCAGAGGACACGAAATCCTCGTCAGGGTTTTAGGAAACCACAGAACGCAGAAGCACTTCTTTCCCGACAGCTCCAGCCCCATTGCCTTTTCTCTTGTTTCCGTTGCTGTGGGTCAGTTCTGCTTGAAATGAACCAAGTTTACAAATCTCTTCTGGTTTGTACACTCCTATTATGCATACGAGGTGATGCATTTGTAACTGTCACACAAGTCAGGGTGATACAGCACTCTCATCTGACCCTATTCATTTAAATGGGTGCGTCTTGATGACATTGATTCATGTTATAAGTTATATCCATGCATTATAATCTTTATGTGTCACCCTACTGGTTATTTCTACTACAATGCGGGGGAGGGGGACCCGGGGGAGGTGACTGGAGATACAGCAAATGATGGTGAGTAGGGTTTGAGAGTGCTGTGAACAGTATGAAGTCCATATAAACTCCAAAGCTGTCTAGATAAGTTTATTTTGTGTCCCTATCTTGAGAGAAGGAAATTTACATGCAGAACAGTCCTGGGAGAGGTGTCTTCCACTATAAATATTCTGCTAACTTATTAATATTTGGAGAATGTGTGCTTCAAATGCATTTCGCACCAAACAAAAGGGATAAGTAAACATGATTATGCATGCATGTAAGTCTTTATCAAGGTGGGGTTAATAATGTTTTAAAGCAGAACTATTTCTCATGAAAATAGCTGCTCTTAATAGCCTCTGTCTCTTTATTGTGCTTCTTACTGAAACATAAATCACTAATATGTTTTCAGTGGCAAAGTACTCTCTTTTTCCATTGTATTCACAGATTTAGTGGCATTTCAAATAGATAAACACAAGCAACATCTATCAACACTACAAAAAGGGCGCCTTAATCAAAGCTCCAGGTCCCGGGTCTCAGCATCTCCATTTACCTTGAGATAAATCCATTGGTGTGACCACCACTGCACCGGGTGACAAATCACCCCAGCCGGCCGAGCAGCGCAAGGGCTTATTGGCCTTCCTTTAGTGGTCTTACCCTTCAATGAAAAGGATGGGGCTTGTCAAGCAGGACCAGATTAAAGTTAGACAAAAAGAAATGATCTGTTATTAGAAAACTCCGATTGAGAATCACAAAACAGGAAAGAAATATGAATAAAAATTTCCAGGGGGAAGACCATCTGATCCCAACAGAAATTAACTCCCATTATGGGCTTGAGGTAATAGATGGCCTGTAGTTGGAGCTAATGGGGATTTCAGATTAAGGACATGTGGGGGCACGGTTGGGGGTGTTAGCAGCTGCCCTGTGTGTTCAAGTGCAAAGTTCAGGAATGGCCTGGGCTCCTGGCTTCCTGGCCTAGATTGTAGTGGTCAGGTGGAGCAAGGAAATTACAACAACCTCATGGATGTGAACACTCATTCATGATTGCCTAGGTATTTTCCAGAAGGTTAACCCTGACAGGAACCTCAGAGGCAGGTTGATTTTCCCATGTCTGGCAAAAGGGAAAACTAAAGGCCTAATGTGACTTTCCCAGGATACAGCTAAGAGCAGGGCTGAAGGTAGAACTGAGATGATCTGTCTGCTACCAATTCACTGGGACTCCATTATTTGGCCTCATTTTGGGAGATGATCTTGTTCTGCCTCTGGATTTAAGGATCTTGGTTATCTCCCCAGTTAATAAGAAAGAGAAAACAGAGTGGGGTCCCATAGTTAGTGAGCCTTCTTAGTGAAGTCTTGAGTTTAAGCCTGATGCTTAGCTAAGGCTTTCTGTTTCTTACCAGGTACCAGGCGCTGTCCATGCATTATCTCATTGTATCCATAGATAGCTATCACCATCATCATTTTCATTTTATAGATGAAGATAAGGTGACCTAAAGAGCTGAAGTAACTTGCCAAGGTTGAATAATAAATGGAGAAGTTTGTTTTTGGCTTGAGAACTTGTGCTCAGGACCACTATCAAGACTTTGAGGCAATGACCAATGACATTTCTTTTAAGGAAAGCATGTGCAAACAAATGAAATTTAATAAATAAAATGTATGCGATAACATTACACAAAAGGGGGTGAAAACTTGGGTGTTAAGGAAAAAAGCATGAGATTCCACTGATAAAAATAAACAAAATGCCTTCTTATTTTCTCCTAGACCTTCAGATTCTCCTCTGAGAAAAGGAATAAAAAATTAGGCAACTAAGGGACTGATGACCAGTTCCATTTTTTAAATGTGTAAGCTATGTTCCATTAGTATTCATATAGGTATGAATCTGTATGCAGATATGTGTATGTGTGTGCTAAGTTGCTTCAGTCGTGTCCAACACTTTGTGACCCTATGGACTGTACCAGCAGGCTCCTCTGTCCATAGGCTTTTCCAGGTGAGAATACTGGAGTGGGTTGCCATGCCTTCCTCCAGGGGATCTTCCTGACCCAAGGATAGAACCCACATCTGCATTGGCAGGAGCACTTTTTCTTATTTTTTTTACCACTAGTGCTACACGAGAAGCCCCATGAAGATATGTTACATAGCTATTCAAACAGAAGGTAGTTCAACATCATACAGAATGAATTTGGAGACCAATGGTCCAAGGTTTAGATGCCAACTCTGTCGTTTCCAGCTCAAGTGATTTTTTTTTCTTTCTCATTTTAGTTGTCGTGTGTTTCTGGTTCTTGAGCAAGGCCGTAACTGCTCCAACTCTTTCCTCACTTGTTTTACAAGGGTATAATGTCAACTTCACAGAGTAGTGGTGAAGATCAAATGAGATGACAGATGCCAAAGCTTAGCAGAATTCCTCCGGAAGGGTAAACACATGGCAGCAGAATATACACCTCCACCGCCCCACTCCTGCCCTCCCTTGGGGAACTGAGGGTCACCCTCAGCTCATTTCTTATCCAGCATCATAAATGCTGACCTCAGAGGTACTGAATGGACGATAGCCTTGCCCACACTCTGCCCAACATCCAGTGTATGCATAAAAATGCAGTGAAGCTTCTGGATATTGAGCCTCCACAGAGATATTGGAAAATTGCCAATTTTTTTCATTTCTTTATTTCAGACTTCCTGTCAGATGGGTACAGGAAAGATTATCAAAGACGGAAGAAGGCAAGCTATCAGGATTACTAGATAGAAAGAAATTGCAAACACACAGCAAAAGAAATTTAAAAAGAAATCCCAGTCTCCATACTTGAGAAAGCCAGACCAGCTGAATCTGCCCATCCAGGGAGTTAATAGGTCCACTGGATCCAGGAAGTAGATAGATCTGTTGGATCCAGGGAGTTAGTAGAACCATTGGATCCAGGGAGTTAATGGGTTAATTGGATCCAGGGAGTTAGTAGGTCCATTGGATACAGTAAGATGCCACAGGTATCGATCTGTCTGTTGTACTTCTTAGGGTCAAATCTGGGAAAACAAGTTTAAAAGTATTGATACCAAGCTGGTCATTACTATATTTGATTTGTAAATATGTCATCTTATGATAGCATTTATGAGGGCCATTGTGGCAAGAGCTTGTTTTCTTTAAGTATTTACACAAATAATCAAGCTAGGTAAAGGAATGTTTTATATGCATTCTAATCTCAGAAATTTGTAGGTAATAACATCAGGGGAAGTACTATTTGCCAATTACTAGTGTTTCCATTCATCAATACAACTGCAAGTGCATATTCTCTGTGTATAACTGTATAATTCAATCCAGTTTAATAGGAAGAATAAAATAAAATATCTATATCAAATGTTTCTAATGTTTAAAATGGCCCAAGCATGTATTATGTTTCATTTTTATTTAAAAACATTAAGAATGTGCAAGGCAACTGTGATGGATAATTACAGGCACAGCTATTGATACATTTTGCATTTGTGTTTATGTCTAAATACCTACTGCCTTCTTGATAAACTTCAATTAATATGCCTTCAAGTACTCTGAACGTAATTTTCTGATTAAATACATACACCAGACTCACCACCAACTCATTAATTTCACATAAATTGAATGTTAGTGTTTATATGCAGTTAAATGTGAGAAATAGCACGTCCAATAATCATTTTGCATTTAATATGAACTGAGAGGGTTTTTCTTGATTCAGTCCTAACCAAATCCCTAGGAATAAACGAGGTGGTAACTGAATTCTGTGGCTTCAGAATTTGCACATTTAATGGGAAACAATTTGAAAGCCTCTGCTGGTCATTGGAAAGGCTGTTCCATTCTGCTTTTTCCACAGAGCAAAATCTTTCTGCGAACAATGCTTATTACTGATAGGTTTAAAACACCTCAGGTGCTTGCCCATTGTGGGTACCGCTGTCACTCTGTCTTCTGAGCAGTGGGGAAGCAGTGATGGATAACACAGAGAATAATACATGATTCTTGATTGAATGCAAAGCTATAATTCAGTCTTGGGGTTCTGCTGACGTCACAGTGCGTGAGAATACAACTCAAAGAGGTGTTTCTTTTACTTATTTTTTAAACCAGGCAATCCTTATATTCAGGTATGGAGCCAGTGGATCAAGCCACAAACTCCCAAGACTTCCCTGGTGGTCCAGTAGTTAGGACTTTGATTTCCAAGGCACGGGATGCAGGTTTGATTCCTGTTCAGAGAGCTAGGACATCACATGCCTCATGGCAAAGAAACTGAACCATTAGAAAAAAACCCAGAAATAATATTGTAACAAAAAACAAACATTCACTTGACATGGACTCCAGTCCTCAAGTGGTTTTTAAGGAGAAAATCTTTTGGGGTGTAATTCCCGAGGCTGAGATCTGTGCCCTCAGGTGAGCGACAAGAGAAACTGGCATGGAGCATGTTGCTGGCTCCTGTCCAGCCTGCTCCTTGCTTTGTTTTGTGATGGGAAAATGAAAGTGTTAGATATGGAGAACAGAACACTCTCCTCCTGACTCTTCAAGATGTCTTCTGATCCAGGGTTTCCAACATTTTTCTGCTGAGACTTATTGTCTGAGAGTTGTTCCCAAGACTCTCACCCCTAGGGATTCAGATTCAGTGGATTTAAGCTGCAGCCTGGGGGAGTAGGTATATTTAACAAGTAGTCGAATCTGATTCCTTAACAGAGTTTGCAAACATCCTTATCAGTCTCTCTTGGTGTCTTGCCTCAGAATTTCTTCTGCATTTGCAACTACTTTACACAATTTAGCAATCAATACAGTATTGGTTGATGCTGCCTCCAGTTAAATGAGAATATTTTTGGCAAAAGATTTAACACACAACACATAGTATGTCTCAGTAAATGAAAATGTCTCCCCTACTTGCTTTAGTTGCCTCATCAGAAACATGTCCTCCCAACCTCAATATTAACAATTCAAGAGTGAAGATCAGGCTGTGTATTTCCTCTGTAGGCTCTAAAGTAATAAAGTAGGTATTTGGAAGTGATACATTGATTGATTTATGCTATCAGAGCTAGGATGAGACTGGCAGCTCCTTTTCTGTTCATACATTTTTTGAATATCTAGAGCTGTAATACTTCCAAGGCTTATCAGGGAGTGAGTCTCTTTTCAGGCTTAGTTTACCCAGGTCACATTTCCCATGTTCCCTTCAGCCTTGCAAAAATGAATAATAATAAGAAGAAACAATAGCAGCAGCACTTTTATAGTGCTTAACATGTGCCAGGCACTCTTTTCGTGCTTCAAGCACTACATGTAACATTTGCTATGCTTAGTTGCTCAGCTGTGTCAAACATTTTGCAACCCTATGGGCTGTAGCCTGCCAGGCTCTGCTGTCCATGAGGATTCTTCAGGCAAGAATACTGTGCCCTCTTCCAGGGGATCTTCCCAATCCAGGGATCAAACCCAGGTCTCCTGCATCACAGGTGAATTCTTTACCTTCTGAGTCACCAGGGAAGCCCGTATGTAACTCATTTAATCCTCCCAATATTCTTAATAAGACAAGTTCTATTATTATCATTTTGATTTTATCAATGAGGAAACTGAGGCACAAAGTTTAAAAATTTGCCTAAGGACAGTAAGTAGCAAGGTTAGGATTTGAACCCATGTAATCTGGCAGCCAAAGATGGAGAAGCTGTATACAGTCAGCAAAAACAAAACCAGGAGCTGACTGTGGCTCAGATCATGAACTCCTTATTGCCAAATTCAGACTGAAATTGAAGAAAGTAGGGAACACCACTAGACCATTCAGGTATGACTAAATCAAATCCCTTATGATTATACAGTGGAAGTGACAAATAGATTCAAGGGCTTAAATCTGATGGACAGAGTGTCTGAAGAACTATGGACGGAGGTCCATGACATTGTACAGGAGGCAGGGATCAAGACCATCGCCAAGAAAAAGAAATGCAAAAGGCAAAATGGTTGTTTGAGGAGGCCTTACAAACAGCTATGAAAAGAAGAGAAGCAAAAGATGAAAGAGAGAAGGAAAGGTATGCCCATATGAATGCAGAGTTCCAAAGAATAGCAAGGAGAGATAAGAAAGCCTTCCTCAGCTATCAGTGCAAAGAAATAGAGGAAAACAATAGAATGGGAAAGACTAGAGAATTCTTCAAGAAAATTGGAGATACCAAGGGAACATTTCATGCAAAGATGGGCACAAGAAAGGACAGAAATGTTGTGGACCTAACAGAAGCAGAAGATATTAAGAAGAGGTGGCAAGAATATACAGAAGAACCATACAAAAAAGATCTTCATACCCAGATAATCACAATGGTGTGATCACTCACCTAGAGCCAGACATCCTGCAATGCATAGTCAAGTGGGCCTTAGGAAGAATCACTATGAACAAAGCTCATGGAGGTGATGGAATTCCAGTTGAGCTATTTCAAATCCTAAAAGATGATGCTGCTCTCAATATGCCAGCAAATTTGGAAAACTCAGCAGTGGCCATAGGACTGGAAAAGGTCAGTTTGCATTCCAATCAGAAAGAAAAGCAATGCCAAAGAATGTTCAATCTACCACACAATTGTACTCCTCTCACACACTAGTAAAGAAATGCTCAAAATTCTCCAAGCCAGGCTTCAACAATATGTGAACTGTGAACTTCGAGATGTTCAAGCTGGATTTAGAAAAGGCAGAGGAAACAGAGATCAAATTGCCAACATGTGTTGGATCATCAAAACAGAGAGAGAGTTCCAGAAAAACATCTGCTTTATTGACTATGCCAAAGCCTCTCATTGTGTGGATCACAACAGACTGTGGAAAATTCTTCAAGAGTGGGAATACATGACCATCAGACCTGCTTCCTGAGAAATCTGTATACAGGTTAAGAAGCAACAGTTAGAACTGAACATGGAACAACAGACTGGTTCCAAATTGGGAAAGGAGTACGTCAAGGCTGTATATTATCACCCTGCTTATTTAACTTACATGCAGAGTACATCATGAGAAATGCAGGACTAGATGAAACACAAGCTGGAATCAAGATTGCCAGGAGAAATATCAATAACCTCAGATATGCAGATGACACCACTCTTATGGCAGAAAGTGAAGAAGAACTAAAGAGCCTCTTGATGAAAGTGAAAGAGGAGAGTGAAAATTTTGGCTTAAAACTCAACATTCAGAAAACTAAGATCATGGCATCCAGTTCCATCACTTCATGGCAAATAGATGGGAAACAAGGGAAACAGTGTCAGACTTTATTTGGGGGGGGCTCCAAAATCACTGCAGATAGTGACTGCAGCCATGAAATTAAAAGATGCTTGCTCCTTGGAAGAAAAGTTATGACCAATCTAGACAGCATATTAAAAAGCAGAGACCTTTGCCAACAAAGGTCCATCTAGTTAAAGCTTTGATTTTTTCAGTAGTCATATATGGATGAGAGTTGGACTATAAAGAAAGCTGAGTGCTGAAGAATTGGTGCTTTTGAACTATGGTGTTGGAGAAGACTTGTGACTCCCTTGGACTGCAAGGAGATTCAACCAATCCATCCTAAAGGAGATCAGTCCTGAATATTCATTGGAAGGACTGATGCTGAAGCTGAAACTCCAATACTTTGGCCATCTGATGCGAAGAGCTGACTCGATGGAAAAGACCCTGATGTTGGGAAAGATTGAGGGCAGGAGGAGAAGGGGATGACAGAGAATGAGATGGTTGGATTTCATCACCGACTCAATGGACATGAGTTTGAGTAAGCTCTGGGAATTTGTGATGGGCAGGGAAGACTGGCATGCTGCAGTCCATGAAGTCACAATGTAACCCCACACAACTGAGCGACTGAACTGAACTGAACTGAACTCACAGTCAGTAATTCTGCCTTTACTAGGAACATGGTTAGTCACTCACAGAGACCTAGAACTATTATAGTACCTTGGACATAATCTAATCTAAAGTAATGTTACAAGTAAAAAGATTGAGACCAAAGAAGGGAAATGATTAACAGAAAATAACCCCACTAGATTCTCTCTCTGATCCCAACTTTACCCTCCTATATGTGATTACATCAAGTTTCAGAACATCTGTCTTGGAGACTGGTCCTGCCTAGTGCAGGACTCCTCTTGTTGAAACTGCACAGTATTCTGAATGTTATATACCAGCAAAAAATATAAACATAAAGCTGAGCTTGCAAGAAAGAAAGGGCTGTCCCAGGCTCCCCTAAGGGTTTAGTGGTTAAGAACTTACCTGTCAGTGCAGGGACATAGGTTCGATCCCTAGTCTGGGAAGATCCCACGTGCTGCACAGCAACTAAGCCCATGTGCCACAACTATTGAGCTACTGCTGTAGAGCCCATGCTCCACAAGGGAGGCACTTCAATGAGAAGCCCAGGCACCACAACCAAGAGTAGCCCCCATTCGCTGCAACTAGAGAAAGCCTGCACTCAGCAGTGAAGACCCACTGCAGCCAAAAATAAACAAGCAGATCTTTTAAAAAGAAAGGGATGTCTCAATGCCAGTGACGAACAGAAGTTGCTGTGGGATAGAAGCTGTAGTTAGTATTGCTGTTACTGTATAGTCAATAATACAGATACAAGATCCAAAAGGTACAAAAAGTATACAATAAATACTATGGCTCTTTCTACCCTTGAGTCCCAGAGGCAAATCAGGATTTTACAGCCCGTGCCAAGGCAACTATATACGTTTGGAAATTCTTTTGTTGTTGTTTATACAAATGATAGCATATTACATAGATTATTCAGTGTGTTTCTTCACTATGCAGTGTATAGTGAAGTGGTATATAGTTCCACAGTGTTACCTATAGAACTACCTAATTCCTTTTACAGGTATAGATTAGTCTATTTTATGCATGTATCAAACTTTATATAGCAGGTTCCTACTAGGGGAAAGTTGTTTGCATGTTTGTTATTTCTCTTTTTGTAGGTGTATCCATTGGGTAAATTTCCAGAAGGAGAATTCCCAGGTCAAAGAATAAAATTTAAATTTTGATCAATAAACATTATATTAATTCAATTCCCTGCAATAATCTTCGAAAGTGATTCTTTCCCCACATTCTTAAAAAGCCAGTATTTTATCCAAATTTTTGTCTTTTGTCAATCTTGCATATAGTTCTCACTTGTATTTCCTTTATTATTATGAGATTTAGTACCTTTTCACATGTTTGAGTCATTTTCCCTTTTCCTTAAACTGTTTGTATCATTTGCCCATTTTACTATTGTTGAAGCATTTTATGTATTAAAGAAATTAGCCATTTGATTACACTACATAAGGCAAGAATGTTTTCCCAGTTGATTTGCTTTTTTACTTTGTTTATGGTAGTTTTTTTCTACAAAGAATTTTGTTTAAAGTTTTTATTTGTTTAAATGTATCAAAGTTTTCTTTTATGGTTTCTGAATTTTATGTCATATTTAGAGAATCCTTGCCATTGCAAGATTACATAAAAACAAATTCTCTCATGTTTCTTCCACAACTTTTATGAATCATTAAAAACAATCTTTGATCCATCTGGAATTTATTTTATTGCAAGATGTACGATGGATCAGGCTTCCCCGGTGGCTCAGCAGTAAAGAATCCACATGTGATACAGGAACCACAGAAGACTGAGGTTCAATCCCTGGGTTGGGAAGATCCCTTGGAGAAGGGAGGTGCCAACCCACTGCAGTATTCTTGCCTGGAGAATCCCATGGACAGAGGAACCTGGCAGGCTACAGTCCATGGGGTCACAAAGAGTCAGACATGACTTAGTGACTTAGTACACACACATGTATGCATGTACAATTAACAAACTCATTTTTAAAAAACCGATTGTCTAAACACCATTGGAACCCATATATATTGCTCTACTAAAGATGTATGTAAAAACTGGAAAAATAGTGACCACTAAGAGTTGTCCTAATTAGGTAAATCTTGAAAGGGAGAAACAGGAAGGTGGGGCAGAGAATAAGAGACAGAGAGAGAAAGGGCAATATTTGGCCAGGAGTCCAAATTCAAACTGAAGAGTTTGAATAGAGATACAGTAGGCTTATAACTAATTGATTCCACTTGACTCCATGCAGGATGCTTCCTCTTCCTTTTTGACAATCACTTTCTACATTCTGGAGATGATTTTGCTTTTCTGAGCAACTCCACTCCTGGATATATCTGGGAAAACCCCACTAATTCAAAAAGATGCGTGCACTCCAGTGTTCATTCAGTTCAGTTCAGTCGCTCAGTCGTGTCCGACTCTTTGCGACCCATGAACCGCACAGCACGCCAGGCCTCCCTGTCCATCACCAACTCCCGGAGTTTACCCAAAGTCATGTCCATTCAGTCGATGATGCCATCCAGCCATCTCATCCTCTGTCGTCCCCTTTTCCTCCTGCCTTCAATCTTTCCCAACATCAGGGTCTTTTCAAATGAGTCAGCTCTTCGCATCAGGTGGCCAAATGTGTTCATAGCAGCATTGTTTACAATTGCCAAGATAAGGAAGCAATAATTGAATGGATAAAGATGGGCCTGTGTGTGTTAGTTGCTCCTTTGTGTCTGACTCTTTTTGACTCATGGACTGTAGCCCACCAGGCTTCTCTGTCCATGGGATTCTCTAGGCAAGAATATTGGAGTGGATTGCCAGGGGATCTTTCCAACTCAGGGATCAAACCCAGGTCTCCTGCATTGCAGGCAAACTCTTTGACATCTGAGCCACAAGGGAAGCAATCTAAGTGTCCCTTAACAACTGAATGGATGAAGATGTAGTATATATATATACACACACACATAAACATACACACAATGGAATACTGCTAAGTCACTTCAGTCATGTCTGACTCTGTGTGACCCCATAGACGGCAGCCCACCAGGCTCCCTCATCCCTGGGATTCTCCAGGCAAGAACACTGGAGTGGGTTGCCATTTGCTTCTCCAATGCATGAAAGTGAAAGTGAAAGTGAAGTCGTTCAGTTGTGCCCGACCCTCAGTGACCCCATGGACTGCAGCCCACCAGGCTCCTCCGTCCCTGGGATTTTCTAGGCAAGAGTACTGGAGTGGGGTGCCATTGCCTTCTCCACAATGGAATACTACTCAGCCATAAAAACAATGAAAATTTGCCATTTGCAACAACATGAATGGACTTGGAAGGCATTATACTAAGTGAAATAAATCAGACAAAGACAAATACCGTATGATATTACTTATACGTTGAATCTAAAAAATTAAAATAGTGAATAGAACAAACAATAAGCAGACTCACAGACTCATAGGTATAGAGAACAAACTGGTTTTTCCAGTAGTTATATACAGATGTGAGAAGTGGATCATAAAGAATACTGAGCACCGAAGAATTGACGCTTTCAAACTATGGTGCTGGAGAAGACCCTTGAGGATCCCTTGGACAGCAAGGAGATTAAACCAATCAATCCTAAAGGAAATCAATCTTTAACATTCATTGGAAGGACTGATGCTAAAACTGAAGCTTCAATACTTTGGCCACCTGATGCGAAGAGCTGACTTATTGGAAAAGACCCTGATCTTGGAAAGACTGAGGGCAAGAGGAGAAGGGGGCAACAAAGGATAAGATGGTTGGATGGCCTCATCAACACAATGGACATGAGTTTGAGCAAACTCTGGGAGGTAGTTAAGGACAGGGAAGCCTGGTGTGCTGCAGCTCATGGGATTGCAGAGTCAGACACAACTTGGCAATTGAACAAATTACTTATCTGTGAATCTAAAAAATAAAAAAAAGCTAGTGAATAGAATAAAAAAGAAGGAGACTCACAGATATAGAGAACCAACTAGTGGTTACCAGTGGGGAGAGGATGAGGCAATAAAGGGTTAAAGATTAAGAGACACAAACTACTAGGTATAAAATAAGCTACAAAGATGCATTGTACAACATGGAGAAAATAGCCAATATTTTATAGTAAGTGGAGTATATCCTTTAAAACTGTGAATCTATACCTCACAAAAGAAAAAATGAGCAAAAAAAGTATAGCTACATCAGATAACTTGGATGAACTAGAGGAAGGGAAAGAGTCAAGGGAGAAGCAACAGGATTCAATGGGCTGCATGCCCGAGGGAAGGGCCTCTGCTCTGCCCTCCATCCTCCTGAGGCAGAAACTCTGGAGGCAGGGAAGGCAGAAATCCCAGATAGGTTTGGAGGGATTCAAAAGCAAAGACAGCCTGAGCCAAATTTGTCAGTAAGGTCTATGTCGGGGGGAGGCCTTGAGTAACATTGACCAGCAGAGTAGACATAGCCCGAGGGGAGTCTGTGGATGGACAGGAGATAAAACCACACACTATGGCCCACAGCAGGACAGTGGGATGGAGCAGAACACCCCCTCTGTGCTCATGAGCTATAGCAGTCTTAGCAAGGAAGACACCGCAATGACCCAGATGGACAGATGACCCAACAAGCAATGACACATTCCAGAGAATGCTAGTACAGAATGATGATTGCTGAGGACATGATGACTCCCTCTCCAGCCCCTTGGCCTTACAAAAACCCTTGGAACAAGAATGCAACCTCAAGTAAACATGAGGCTGCCCAGTCCAAGATTAAGAATTTGGCCCCTGACAGACAGGGGCTTGTAATAGAAGCACACTTTTACAATAAAAGCATAAAAAACATTTCTTCCATACTTGAGTTTGGAAGCAAGGTTCATAACTCCTGGAAGTTGTTAAGAGATAACCTGAGGCATATTAAACATCTTAGGGGTTTATTTGAGCAAATATCAATTTGAACTAAAGTGGAAATAACTTGGAACACTCCACCAACAGGAACTGGGGAGAGAAAGGTGGAAGCAAAGTAAGGAAATTATTGATTGGTTATAGCCTGAAGCCTAATTTGTTGTTTGTGATTGGATGTCCTTAGATTTCAATTACATGACCTAGAGGGAAGTCAGGCTTAGATTTTGGTTTGGTTGTGCAGGCTGCTGCAACATTAGAATCACCTCAGTCTAATGGCCTCCTTGTTTAATTAGCTTACAAGGTCAACTGTTGAAACTAGAGAAACATCTTAGACCACAAGTTCAAGAGAAGAATAAGAGGAGAGACTTCAATGAAGTGGCTCCTGGAACAGTAAAAATGGGTTAATAATGATGATAATATTCCTCCTTTTGGAAGTACATTAAATTTCAAGGCACTTTTGATTTGTTGCTTAATTTGGTTGTCAACCTTGTGAGATGATAGAGACAGATATTATTATCTTCTGACTTTTACAAATGAGAGCACTGAGAAAAACAACAAAAAAGCTATCACTTGGCTTTATTATCCAATAAACTAGGGCAGGTCCTTTGCAGCCTCAGCACCAATGACATTTTGGGCTGGATGATTCTTTGTTGTGGGGATGTATTGTGTGCCCTGAAGGGTGTTTGGCGGTCTCTGTGGTCTCTACACACCAGATGGCAACAGCATCACCGATGGTGACAACCAGGAATGTCCCCAGATATTGCTGAATGTTCAGAGGGAGCAAAATCTGCCCCCCATCTCAGACCACCTCCACTCACCTTCCCCGCTTGAGAACCACTGGCCTAAAATGAGAGTTGAGACATAGTGCAGTGTCTGGACTCCTAGTTCCCAGTACAAAGAAGAAATCCAGGGCTCCTCCCTTATCCCCCCAGGTCTAGCCTGCCATAACACCGACACACCAGAAACCTCTCTAAAATGTTCTCACAGCATTTTATCTCTGAAAGCAACCTTAGCACTCATCTCTGCACTTTCAATTTACATGTGAAAATGCTGAACTTTGTAAAGTTTCAGTTATTTTTCCAAGAACATGAAGCTGGTGTGTGGGGGAGCTGGCACTTGAACCTGAATCTCCTCTGTCAAAGTCAGGATTGGACCTGCTACCTCATCGAGGCCTAGAGCTGACATTGGTTCAGAAATACTCCAGAGCAGCCTTGGGAAGAAAAGCTGGATATTTCCTAGCTGGCTGGCCCGCTATAAAAAGACATTTTTAGCAAAATGGGGGAAAGTCAGCATTCAACTCAATTGAAAATAACGTCTGCATTAATTCATTGTTAATTGACCAGGATGAGTAAAAAGATGGCTACTTCCAAGGCTTCTCTAATGGAACTATTAGTGAATTTTCAGGTCAACTAACTCCTGTCACTGCCTGACAAGGGAGATGGCAATCATTTGCCAGTGTTAGCACGGCTCTCGCTGCTCTTGAAAACTGGAATCAGTCATCCTGGGATGTCAAGTTTCATGTCTTGACTCCATCTGTAATTCTCTACCCCATACTCCTCCACCCAGAGACCCTGAACTTCACTTGAATGGCCTCAGGTTTGCCTGAAATGTGCATAAATTTTGCCCCTTCAAAGAGCTTCTTTGGAAATCTGGTTTGATCCCTCACACAATGCTGTAGTTTCATTAGCATTACCACCTACCACTCCCATTGATCAATGTGGAAACCAAAGTTCAGGCAGTTACTTGACTTGCCAGAGTTTTCACAGATGGTAAATGGCCAGACGAGATTTCACATCCAGGGTCCAGCAACAAGTCCCTTGCTGGCACTGGTTGGTGGCTTTCTTCTGCCACATCATCTGCACCATCTCCCTTCACTTTGCTTATTTTTCTCTTTTCCCATGACACTCTGTGTGTGTGTGTATGTGTGTTGGGAATGGAGAGTTGGATAAATGAGAAAGCATTTCAGTTACTATAACTAACCATACTTCTCTTGTTTAACAAATATTTAACTGAGCATCTACTTTTAGGAACTCATCTAGGTGCTGGGGATGCTGATTCATAAGCTAGAGCCCCAGGTCATCAGAACGACTTTCAAGGCCTACCAGAATTTGGTTCTGAGCTACCAGCCTCATCTTGAGCCACTTCCTGTCATACAACCTACCCATCGACCATCCCAACAAGCCCAGTGCTCTCTCACTATCTCTTTTCTCTCTTCCTTTGCATGTGCTGTCTGGAGGGCCTTTTCCCTCCGCTATCTTATAAACCCCTATTCTTACATTAAGGTTTTTTCAAGTGTCACCTCCTCTATAAAAGCTTCCCTGCTTTTCATGGTGAAGCTAGCAATTACATCTCTTTTTGCTGTGATGACTGGTTCATACCTCTGTTGTAAAATGTTCATACTGTATTATACTTATTTACATTCATATCTGACTCACTTGTATGATGCTTGAAGGCAGGCCTCATGGCTTACTCAAGGGCGTATTCCCTAGACTAGTACATGATGGGTGACTGATATATATTAGTTGACTAAACTCAACCCTGACTCAGAAAGAAAGGCAAAAAGCCACAGAAAATCTGTAGACCAGAGTTATTTAAAACAAAATATCATATGATATCACTTACAGGTGGAATCTAAAAAAAAATGACACAAATGAATTTATTTGCAAAACAGAAGCAGACTCACAGACATAGGAAACAAATTCATGTTTACCGAAAGGGCATGGTGAGGGAGGGGGAGGGATAAACTAGGAATTTGGGATTAACACATACACACTACTCTATATAAAATAGACAATCAACAAGGACCTATTGTATAGCACAGGGAACTATTTTTGTAACAACTTATAAGGGAAAAGAATTTGAAAAAATAGGTCTCTGTGTATGTATCTGAATCACTTTGTTGTACATCAGAAAATAACACAACATTGTAAATCGATTATTCTCCAATAAAAATAAATAAAACAATGAACTGATAACTTGTTAGTTACCATTAGACACAGGGCTCAACCCTTTTACTGGTTCTTTGTCTTTGATTAGTGTACACGTCCCCTTTACTTAACAATCCCTTCAGAGCAACTGCTTCTATGATTGTCTTGAGTGAATTCCAGGGAAGAAGAAAGCAATTGATGATAATACCAATCACATTCGTCCCATCACTTCTGACCTTCAACCACATCTTCGCCACCAAAGCATAGCATGGAATTAAAGCAATTCAACAAGTACTCCAATAAACTTGGATTTGATAGCCAGTGGCAAATATTTATGAAATATTTACATAATAATGACAGCATTATGTAACAATTTCCAAAGAACAGTTACAGATGCTATTCTTCTCAATAACCATGAAAGTTCAGTTACCCTCATTTACACATGGGAAAACCGAGGCCCAGAAATATGTTCAGAGTTACTAAGCTAGGAAGCAGTAGAGTCAAGGTTCAAGATACAGATCTTCTTACTCCAACTCCCATGTTCTTCCAATTCCATGCAGTTCTTTGAGCATAGAATATGTATTTTGTTTATTCTTTTGTCTATCCAGAATAGTGCAATATGCTTGTTGAATAAAGGTATTTTGATATACAAGGTTAAAACTTCTTCTTACTCATCTATATTTAATTTGTTCATTTTTCATCTACTTTTATCCACCCCATTCATATCAAATTTGTGCATCCTTATAATTGCCTGCCATTGTGCTCAGCACTAAAAATAACAGGTATTTTTGTGTCTCCAGCACCTACTTTGCATGATCTGGCACATAGGGTGCTTAACAAATGTACGTGTGTATACTCAGTCACTAAGTTGTATTCAGCTCTTTACAACCCCATGGACTGTAGCCCTCCAGGCTCCTTTGTCCATGGAATTCCCCAGGCAAGAATACTGGAATAAGTTGCCATATCTTCCTCCAAGGGGGCTTCCTGACCCAAGGATGGATCCTGCGTCTTCTGTGTCTCCTTCATTGGCAGATGGATTTCTTACCACTGCGGCAATCCTTTTGCATAAATAAATGGTCTGCAGCAGGCTCAGGATCTAATATACATCACTGAAGTAACATTGAGCTGTGTTATCTTTTCTTTCACCTACTCTTCACATCAATCTGTTATCTGTTTTTACTTATGGAAACATTGAGCGCCAGTGGAATTTAATACCTCTGCTTCAGGAGTGTTTGGATTTAAATCTTGATTTCATATTTAAAATACTAATTTGATGTACCTTCTAGAAGCAGCTGTGTTGTAACAAGAAGTGTCCAGTTCTGAAGTCAGAAGGCCTGAGAGAATCCCACCCCTGCTACATACTAGCTGTATGGCCTTGGAGGAATCACTTAACCTCCAGGACTGTGTTCTCCATATATAATGAGAAAAAAAATACCTCATCTGCTGACCACACATGGTATTGTGAGCATAGTAAGTACAAGAATAAGTGTAAGAAGGACTAATCCAAGGCATTGACTTGGGCCTTCTTCTGAAAGGGCTGTGGCCTGCCTGCCTTACTCTTCCTGAGTCCCAGGACAGTGCTTGCTGACATCACCTGGATGGGTCATTGTCAATGGATAGCTATCGACTCTTCATATTAGAACATGCTAATAATATTTATTCAGCTGTAGAAAATGTGTGTGTGTGTGTGTGTGCGCGTGCCTGTACATTTGAATAGGTGCAGTAGAAAGCGTGAGTTTGGAGGTCAGACAGAGCTGCCTTTAAATCAGTCCTACATTCATTAGACATATAACTTTGGACAAGTTATTGTCACACTAACCCTCAATTCCTAATCTGTAAGATGCAGATAATAGGTTGTTACGAGACTGAAACAAGACTAAATGCCTCTAGGATGACCTAAGCTTGTTCCTCAATAAATGATAGCTTTTGCTATCGTCAACATTACTATCTATAAATAATACACATTCTGGTTCTGGTGTTGACCCTAATCCTTCTCTCTGTTTCAAAATTTGGAAAGGAGTACATCAAGGCTATATATTGTCACCCTGCTTATTTAACTTACATGCTGAGTACATCATGAGAACTGTCAGGCTGCATGAAGCACAAGCTGGAATCAAGATTGCCAGGAGAAATATCAATAACCTCAGATATGCAGATGATACCACTCTTATGGCAGAAAGCAAAAAGGGACTAAAGAGCATTTTGATGAAAGTGAAAGAGGAAAAGTGAAAAATCTGGCTTAAAACTCAGCACTCAAAAAATGAAGATCATGGCATCTGGTCCATCACTTCATGGCAAATAGATTGGGAAACAATGAAAACAGTGACAGACTTTATTTTCTGGGGCTCCGAAATCACTACAGATGGTGACTGTAGCCATTATATTAAAAGACCCCTGCTCCTTGGAAGAAAAGTTATGACCAAACTAGACAGCATATTAAAAAGCAGAGACTTTAACTTTGCCGACAAAGGTCCATCTATCAAAGCTATGGTTTTTCCAGCAGTCATGTATGGATGTGAGAGAAGGGGACGACAGAGGATGAGATGATTGGATGGCATCACCAACTCAATGGACATGAGTTTGAATAAACTCTGGGACTTGGTGATGGACAGGGAAGCCTGGGATGCTGCAGTCCATGGGATTGCAAAGAGTTGGACATGACTGAGTGACTGAACTGAACTGAACTGAAGTTACTTTTTGTGGCCCTATTAGATAACTCTCCATGACAATAGCATCCTGGGATTTTATTCTTTTATAACTTTAATGGTCAATATTACATTAATTGTAAAGAGCTCTATAGATGTTAACTTTGCTTCTTTTGGCAGGGGGGAAGGGATGGGTGCACAACATGGCATGTGGGATCATAGTTTCCCAACAAGAGATCAAACTAATGTCCCCTGCAGTGGAAACATGAAGTCTTAACCACTGGACCACCAGAGAGATCCTCAGATGTTAGCTTTTAAGGTTAGCTGTACAGTATTCATGCCTGGAAAATCCCATGGACCGAGGAGCCTGGTGGGCTACAATCCATGGGGTCACAAAGAGTCAGACACGACTGAGCGTGTGTGTGTGTGTGTGTGTGTGTGTGTGTACTAATATTAGTATCTGATGATTACTAAGTTATGGACAAAAACTAGGAAAGTTAATATTTCACACACGCTTATTAAAGGCTACTGAATTTCACTGAAGTTAAATAGTCTTTTTCATAAATAAAATAGAACAAAAAGAACTTCCAAGATATGCATTGCATCTTGCCAATCACTACTAGCAGAGAAGGTGATGGCACCCCACTCCAGGACTCTTGCCTGGAAAATTCCATGGAAGGAGGAGCCTGGTAGGCTGCAGTCCATGGGGTCGTGAAGAGTCGAACACGACTGAGTGACTTCCCTTTCACTTTTCACTTTCATGCATTGGAGAAGGAAATGGCAACCCACTCCAGTGTTCTTGCCTGGAGAATCCCAGGGACAGCAGAGCCTGGTGGGCTGCCGTCTGTGAGGTCACCAGAGTCGGACATAGCTTTCCAAGATATGCATTGCATCTTGCCAATCACTACTAGCAGAGAAGGTGATGGCACCCCACTCCAGGACTCTTGCCTGGAAAATTCCATGGAAGGAGGAGCCTGGTAGGCTGCAGTCCATGGGGTCGTGAAGAGTCGAACACGACTGAGTGACTTCCCTTTCACTTTTCACTTTCATGCATTGGAGAAGGAAATGGCAACCCACTCCAGTGTTCTTGCCTGGAGAATCCCAGGGACAGCAGAGCCTGGTGGGCTGCCGTCTGTGAGGTCACACAGAGTCGGACATAGCAGCAATCACTACTAGAATAATCTTCCCTTTGTCACGTCTTCTCACTGCCCAAGAACATTTCATGTATACTACTGCCTTGGGATTATCCAAACTTGTTATTCTGGAAGTGCTTTCATAACCTTTTCATCCCAACCCTATATCCTGCTACTGCCTCCTCTCCTCCTCCTTCCACCCGATGTGAACCTGTTGCTCCAAACAGCTGCAGTGCTCACTGTCCACAAATTATTCCATGTACATTCTTGCTTCCTCACCCTTGATGTGGCCTTTCTCCTCCTTTTCATGTCTTCTTCACCCCCACCTGTCCATCCAACTCTAGACCTCCTTCAAAGCCAAGCTCAGTGTATACTTCCATAGAGATCACTCTTGCCCCTCAATTCTGAAATTACCAGTCATCAGCTTGCTCATTTGATGTTGACTACATGACCATAGTAGTTTACCAGTGGTTTCACAGTTTTCCCTAGTAATAAAGAGGTTTATCTAACAGTAACTATAGCTGCTTCTTATGGAACATTCCTATGTTCTGCTCTCTGCTGAGTGCTTACAAACATTATGTTTCATTTTCACAGTCACCCTAGGTAGGAGATCCCCCTTTGATAGATGAAGAATCAAAGGCATAGATTGGTTTTGCAAGTTACCCAAATTCACGGAGTTGACAAATGGCAGGGATGAGGGGCACACTCCTTTCTGATTGAATCCAAGGGCCAACTTCGTAAGCATCACACATGCTGTCTGCATTTTGCAATGTAACACAAACAGGTTAAATGGTACAACCATGGTAAGTGACAGCCAGCACTCCTACTCAGCTTAGTCTCATCCAAACAACTTTCCGGTATACTAAATATATGATATTGCCTCTTACTGTATTTAATGTTTGTTTTGTTGTTTAGCCTGACAAAAAGGGTTGTCTACTCAGCTCAAAAATTTCTGAAGACAATGATTAGGTGACTGAAGGTTTGGGCCTCAGACAAATAACTAGTGGTTAAGGCACCAACAATGGGCTGATGATGTAGGTAGTGGCTTGAGGTGGGAGGAGATGGGCTGATGTGGGCTGCAATGACCATTTCCTTAGTAAACTTGGGTAAAACTTCATGGATTTCTCTTTGAAGGGTGATTACCTTGATATTTCAAAAACTTGCTTTAGTTTGTGTGTCTGCTGAAAACCAGTCAGTCTCTGCTGTGACTGCTTTTGTTCCGCTAAAGCCAGGGTTGCTCTGTGTAGTCTCACAGAGAATCAGTGCCTGTTAAAGCGAAAAAGCTGAAGTTCCAGAGAAAACATCAAAATATTCCCATTCCTTTCAATACAAGACCAGATGCTCAGCAGCAGGTATGCAGAATGAAAGCGACGACAATATAATAGCAATAAACACTTTACGTGCCTGCAGCTACTGTAACAGGACCATCTAACAGAAATGACTCTCAATGCCCGTGTGAGGTGTGCTGGGGCTGTGCCTTTCACACATGTTTTGCATATGGTGCCCAAAAATACAGTGTAAATGATGGAAATACAATAAAATGTCTTCTCTTTCATTTTTCTGAGGTGATTGGTGTGGGGAAAATTTGCAAATAGTGGCTACATGTAAATTGAGGGAAATTTGCAAATGACTTTGCACATAGTTTGTAGTAGCGCAGTAGCCTTAATAATAATCAAGCATAACACCTGCCCTGAAAACATTAGCTGTGCAGTTTCCATTTCAGTAATAATACCTTTCAACTATAGAGCACCACATAAACGTGCCTTACAGCATTAATGTAGTCTCTCTTCCAGATTCCCTTACGTCTGTCCATCTGCTAAACTTCTACTTACCATCTGATTCTGTGGTACAGTACGTAGAGGTGTGTCATTGCCTCACTCCTATCCCATATTCTCCAAAAACTTATATGTGTAGTAAAGCTAACACTTTGTTCTCCATCTGACTCCCTTTGCCTATCTCAACTGGTTTGGGGAGAGGAGAGCGGTCCTACTGATTGTACCTCCCTCAGATTCCAGGGTGAAGAGTTAGGACAGCGTATAATGAGCACTGGTATGGTTCCCACACCGGAAAAGGGAACCGCTCTTCAGTTCAGTTCAGTCACTCAGTCGTGTCCGACTCTTTGTGACCCCATGAATTGCAGCACGCCAGGCCTCCCTGTCCATCACCGACTCCCAGAGTTCACTCAGATTCATGTCCATCGAGTCCGTGATGCCATCCAGCCATCTCATCCTCGGTCGTCCCCTTCTCCTCCTGCCCCCAATCCCTCCCAGCATCAGGGTCTTTTCCAATGAGTCAACTCTTCGCATGAGGCGGCCAAAGTACTGGAATTTCAGCTTCAGCATCATTCCCTCCAAAGAAATCCCAGGGCTGATCTCCTTCAGA
>SJXQ01010220.1:139138-199678 GCA_006408695.1 Aepyceros melampus | reverse complement strand
GAAGAGTTGACTCATTGGAAAAGATCCTGATGCTGGGAGGGATTGGGGGCAGGAGGAAAAGGGGATGACCGAGGATGAGATGGCTGGATGGTATCACGGACTCAATGGACGTGAGTCTGAATGAACTCCGGGAGTTGGTGATGGATAGGGAGGCCTGGCATGCTGCAATTCATGGGGTCACAAAGAGTCGGACAGGACTGAGTGACTGAATGGAACAGAATGGAATGCATTCTCTTGGCAAAACTCTGATAACCTTTGCCCTGCTTCATTCTGTACTCCAAGGCCAAACTTTCCTGTTACTCCAGGTATCTCTTGACTTCCTACTTTTGCATTCTATTCCCCTATGATGAAAAGGACATCTCTTTTGGGTGTTAGTTCTAGAAGGTCTTGTAGGTCACCATAGAACCAGGGGATAGATACATGGTGTTATAAATCATCTAAGACAGAGTTTAACCTAGTCTCAGAAATCCATGGAGACTTCCCCAGGGAAATGATTACTGAGATATTATGGAAGGATAACTGTGAACTATATATAAGAAGATAGAGGAGAACTTAGGGCAGAGTTTTCCAAGTGATTAGCTGGATTATCACGAGCAGAAACCCCATGGTCAAAGAAGGTCCTATGTTCCCTAAGAAACAAAAGAAAAACCAGTGTGGAGAACTGGTAATGAGAGATGAAGCAGAATCCAGGGGTGGGTGGTTAGTTCATTTAGGACCCTATTAAAGATAATTACAGTTTCCCCGATTGCTCAGATGGTAAAGAATCTGTCTGCAGTGCAAGAAATGTGGATTTGATCCCTGGATCAGGAAGATTCCCAGGAGAAGGGAATGGCTACCCATTCCAATATTCTTGCCTGGAGAATCCCATGGACAGAAGAGCCTGGTGGGCTACAGTCCATGGGGTCAAAAGAGTTGGACAAAACTGAGCAACCAAGCACACACAAAGACAATTATATTTATTCAATGAGTATGCATTATTCCTACAAAGAAAAAATTTGCCTATGCAAAGACTGCCTGCTCATGGCATGATTATCCAGATTTTTAAGTTTGCATAATCTAAAATAATGAGTTTTAGAAATTCAACATAACTGACAAATTATTCCAAAATTATATTTATTCCAAATGAATAGCTTCCATTAGACTTAAATTATATAAACATACTAAGAAGTGGGATGGGTGGAATAAATAAAAACAGGGGGGAATTACATTAGCAAAAGGAGAGATAAACCTTCTAAACCACCTTGATACTTCTGCTTTTTCCCCTGATGGGAGAGAAAAAGAAAAAGAAAAGGCATCTTTTATCAGTCTTCATGATGCAAAACAAGCTTCTAAGAACTGTAAAAAGAGCTGTGCTGTGAGGCTGGCCACCATATCTCTACACTCTGTGTGTTCAAACAGGGCATTCTCGAGCACAGAGCTAACCTCCCCGCACACTTACGCCAACACATCCTATTCAAAGCACTGGTTTAGGATGGTTTTGTCTTTAAGGGTAGAGTGTTCTGAAAGTCAAACCGTGCACTTTGTGATTGCAGGCTGGCGGTGGATGGGCCGTTTGGAGCGGCACTGACTGATGTATTTCACTATCCAGTGAGCATGTGCATTGCTGCGGGAATCGGGGTCACTCCCTTTGCAGCTCTTCTGAAATCTATCTGGTACCAGTGTTGTGAGGCACAAACCCAGTGCAAGCTGAACAAGGTATGGAAAAAAAATCATCAGCTCACCCGTCCATGAATTCAAAAGTTCAACATCCTTCTATCTATCATCTGCTGATTCCTAGGGAGGGTTTTAATTAACTATGAGGGATAAACTCAAGGATCCTTAACTATACTTATGTTCTTAAAAATCTCCATTCAGTATTACATTTATGAGAAGGGTTATGTCTAATCTTGTTAAAGATGACAAGACATAAATTTTATTGCTTCATTGCCGTTACAGGACATGTAATTGCTCATGTCAGTAAAATATGGACAGGCTGCAAATGGCTATGTGACTGGGCTGCAGTGAGTAATATTAACAGGCAGGCTTTGACTCTTGAGCTTGTTACTACGGTTTAAGATATGATTCAATATCTTCATCTCGTGGACTCAGAGTCTTAATTGAGAAGCAAAAATGCCACAGTTGGGATTCATTTGTCTGCTTGCTTGTTGTTGTCATCCAACTCCAAGTCTCTCTTTTGTCATTTCTTGAATGTTCTCAGGCTAGCTTCCTCCATAGTTCCCATCCTCCCTTTTTCCATTCCTTATCTGAACCCTTTTAGGGTTAGCAACAGCCACTGGAGCAGCAAGAGAAAGAGATGTCAAGTTGAATGGTGTCAACTCCAGAGGACCCTGGACGCCTGATGACCCTGGTTCTGGTCCTTATCCTGCCACTTCTCTGGTTGACACTTTGGCTGTAGTTTCCTCATCTATCCAAGGAAGATGCTTGATTAGGTCAGCATGTCTCCACGTCTTCATATAATGGGGTCCACTGAAGAGAATTCTGTAGTCAAATGATTTCAAAAATGCTATGATAAATCCCCCTTTAGATGAGTCACCTCTTCTATTTGTCTATTAAATAAGTTCTATAGAAAAGAACATCATTCAGTTTTGTTTCACCCACCCTTCTCAAGCATATTTAGCCATAGAAGTTTTCTTCACTTCCCATCTATAAGAAATGGCACTCTCACTATGGAGGACAGTGTGGAGATTCCTTTAAAAACTGGAAATAGAACTGCCATGCAACCCAGCAATCCCACTGCTGGGCATACACACCGAGGAAACCAGGACTGAAAGAGACACATGTACCCCAATGTTCATCGCAGCACTGTTTATAATAGCCAGGACATGGAAGCAACCTAGATGTCCATCAGCAGACGAATGGATAAGAAAGCTGTGGTACAAACACACAATGGAGTATTACTCAGCTATTAAAAAGAATGCAGTTGAATCAGTGCTAATGAGGTGGATGAAACTGGAGCCTATTATACAGAGTGAAGTAAGTCAGAAAGAAAAACACCAATACAGTATATTAATGCATATATATGGAATTTAGAAAGATGGTAACAATGCTCTACATGTGAGATAGCAAAAGAGACACAGAGTAAAAAACAAACTTTAGGACTCTGTGGGAGAAGGCGAAGGTGGGATGATTTTAGCCAGGACATGGAAGCAACCTAGATGTCCATCAGCAGACGAATGGATAAGAAAGCTGTGGTACAAACACACAATGGAGTATTACTCAGCTATTAAAAAGAATGCAGTTGAATCAGTGCTAATGAGGTGGATGAAACTGGAGCCTATTATACAGAGTGAAGTAAGTCAGAAAGAAAAACACCAATACAGTATATTAATGCATATATATGGAATTTAGAAAGATGGTAACAATGCTCTACATGTGAGATAGCAAAAGAGACACAGATGTAAAAAACAAACTTTAGGACTCTGTGGGAGAAGGCGAAGGTGGGATGATTTTAGAGAATAGCATTGAAACATGTATATTATCATATGTGAAATAGATCACCAGTCCAGGTTTGATACATGAGACAGGGTGTTCCGGGCTGGGACACTGGAATGACCCTGAGAGATGGGATGGGGAGGGAGGTGGGAGCGAGGGTCAGGATGGGGAACATATGCACACCCATGGCTGATTCATGTGAATGTATGGCAAAACCACCACAATATTGTAAAGTAATTAGCTTCCAATTAAAATTTTAAAAAAGAAAGAAATGGCACTCTGAAGCACTGGGGCAAAGCCAGACTGGAAGATATCTGGAGGTGGCAAATTCTCAACTAAGAAGTTAGAGCAAAATAAGCTCCCACTTCATGAGTTTCCAAGTGACAGGCGCTTGACAAACGCTTTCTCATTCTATTTTTATAATCATCCCAGCAACCTTAGAAAGTAGGTAGCATAATCTCTGTTTTCCAAATGACTCGGAAGCTTTGAAGAGGCTACAGTCACTTTCCTGGAAACACACTGCTAATGAAAGATAATACCAGCATTCAAACTCAGGTCCATCTGGCTCTCTGGTTTGACATAGGCAGTACATGGTAAACATGACTGCAACCTGCTGTACTGTAGGAAGACTGTGGAATTCCTGGCCAGAGAATCTACCTCAGCTTGATTCCACCCTCACCAGAAGCACCAGTGCATCAGTTCACCTCTCTGAGCTTTTTCCTGATCCACACAACAGAGAAATAAGATTATATGTTCAACCAGACAGTTTTAATAACAAATAAGGCAAATAAATGAAGTAGAAATATTTCATTGTAAATGTGTATAAAAAGAAAGTGAAAGTCACTCAGTCACGTCCAGCTATTTGTGACCCCATGGACTGTAGCCCACCAGGCTCCTCTGTCCATGGAATTCTACAGGCAAGAATACTGGCGTGTATAGCAGTTCCCTTCTCCAGGGATCTTCCCAACCCAGGGATTGAATCCAGGTCTCCTGCATTGCAGGTGGATTCTTTACTGTTTGAGACACCAGGGAAGCCCAAGAATACTGGAGTGGGGTAGGCAACCCCTTCTCCAGGGGATCTTCCTGACCCAAGAATCAAACTGGGGTATCCTGCATTGTAGGCCGATTCTTTACCAGCTGAGTTCCCAGGGAAGCCTGCAAATAGCTATAAGATTATATTAAACGTGTACTATATCTGCCAGACATATAAAAATATTACTAGTTCATTTCAGTCACTCAGTTGTGTCTGACTCATTATGACCCCATGGACTGCAGCATGCCAGGCTTCCCTGTCCTTCACGATCTCCCAGAGTTTGCTCAAACTCATGTCCATTGAATCAGTGATGCCACACAGCCATCTTATCCTTTGCCATCCCTTTCTCCTCCTGCCTTCAATCTTTCCCAGCATTAAGGTCTTTTCCAATGAGTCAAGTCTTCTCATCAGGTGGCCAAAGTATTAGAACTTCAGCTTCAGCATCAGTCCTTACAATGAATATTTAGAGTTGATTTCCCTTAGGATTGACTGGTTTGATCTCCTTGCAGTCCTAGGGGCTCTCAAGAGTCTTCTCCAAAACCACAGTTCAAAAGTATCAATTCTTTATAATTCAGCCTTCTTTATGGTGAAAGTGAAAGTCATTCAGTCATGTCCGACTTTTTGCGATCCCTATAATCCATGGAATTCTCCAGGCCAGAACACTGCAGTGGGAAACCTTTACCTTTTCCAGGGATCTTCCCAACCCAGGGATCAAACCCAGGTCTCCTGCATTGCAGGTGGATTCTTTACCAGCTGAGCCACAAGGGAAGTCCCATACATCAGTTCAGTTCAGTTCAGTCGCTCAGCCATGTCCGACTCTTTGCGACCCCATGAATCGCAGTACGCTAGGCCTCCCTGTCCATCACCAACTCCCGGAGTTCACTCAGACTCACGTCCATTGAGTCCGTGATGCCATCCAGCCATCTCATCCTCGGTCATCCCCTTCTCCTCCTGCCCCCAATCCCTCCCAGCATCAGAGTCTTTTCCAATGAGTCAACTCTTCACATGAGGTGGCCAAAGTACTGGAGCCATCTGCCTCCAATGCAGGAGACCAGGGTTCAATCCTTGGGTTGGGAAGATCCCCTGGAGAAGGAAATGGCAACCCACACCAGTATTCTTGCCTGGAGAATCCCATGGACTGAGGAGCCTAGTGGGCTGCAGTCCTTGGGGTCACAAAGAGTCGGACACGACTGAGTGACTTTACTTACTTACTTCCTTACCTTCCAAAGAAATCCCAGGGTTGATCTCCTCCAGAACGGCCCATACATAACTACTGGAAAAAAACATAGCTTTGACTATACAGAACTTTGTTGACAACGTAATGTCTCTGCTTTTTAATATACTATTTAGGTTTGTCATTCCTAGATTACTAGTATGACTACTAATACTAGCAACCGAGATTCAACAATCTCTTACTTCTAGAAGGCAGGGAGTAACACATTTCCACATACTATCTCACGTCATCTTTTTAAGGGACTTACACTTTCATTCCATTTTACAGATGAGAAAATTATAATACCTCTTTCAGATGAGTTATCCTTTGCCATCCCTTTCTCCTCCTGCCTTCAATCTTTCCCAGCATTAAGGTCTTTTCCAATGAGTCAAGTCTTCTCATCAGGTGGCCAAAGTATTAGAACTTCAGCTTCAGCATCAGTCCTTACAATGAATATTTAGAGTTGATTTCCCTTAGGATTGACTGGTTTGATCTCCTTGCAGTCCTAGGGGCTCTCAAGAGTCTTCTCCAAAACCACAGTTCAAAAGTATCAATTCTTTATAATTCAGCCTTCTTTATGGTGAAAGTGAAAGTCATTCAGTCATGTCCGACTTTTTGCGATCCCTATAATCCATGGAATTCTCCAGGCCAGAACACTGCAGTGGGAAACCTTTACCTTTTCCAGGGATCTTCCCAACCCAGGGATCAAACCCAGGTCTCCTGCATTGCAGGTGGATTCTTTACCAGCTGAGCCACAAGGGAAGTCCCATACATCAGTTCAGTTCAGTTCAGTCGCTCAGCCATGTCCGACTCTTTGCGACCCCATGAATCGCAGTACGCTAGGCCTCCCTGTCCATCACCAACTCCCGGAGTTCACTCAGACTCACGTCCATTGAGTCCGTGATGCCATCCAGCCATCTCATCCTCGGTCATCCCCTTCTCCTCCTGCCCCCAATCCCTCCCAGCATCAGAGTCTTTTCCAATGAGTCAACTCTTCACATGAGGTGGCCAAAGTACTGGAGCCATCTGCCTCCAATGCAGGAGACCAGGGTTCAATCCTTGGGTTGGGAAGATCCCCTGGAGAAGGAAATGGCAACCCACACCAGTATTCTTGCCTGGAGAATCCCATGGACTGAGGAGCCTAGTGGGCTGCAGTCCTTGGGGTCACAAAGAGTCGGACACGACTGAGTGACTTTACTTACTTACTTCCTACCTTCCAAAGAAATCCCAGGGTTGATCTCCTCCAGAACGGCCCATACATAACTACTGGAAAAAAACATAGCTTTGACTATACAGAACTTTATTGACAACGTAATGTCTCTGCTTTTTAATATACTATTTAGGTTTGTCATTCCTAGATTACTAGTATGACTACTAATACTAGCAACCGAGATTCAACAATCTCTTACTTCTAGAAGGCAGGGAGTAACACATTTCCACATACTATCTCACGTCATCTTTTTAAGGGACTTACACTTTCATTCCATTTTACAGATGAGAAAATTATAATACCTCTTTCAGATGAGTAATGTCCTCAGATTACCTGTGAGAAAGCAGAAGCACAGAAAGCTAGTCAGTAACAGAATGAGAGCTTGAATCCTGGTTCTTCTTAAGCTATTAACAAATCCCATCTTCTTTTCTTTATACCACAGTTAAGTTTAACTAAGTGTCTTGCTCTGTTTGAGCTGCTATAACAAATTGCCATGGGTGGGGTCGCAACAGAAATGTATTTCTCACAGTTCTGGAGGCTGGGAAGTCCAAAGTTAACACATTGACTGACTTGGAGCCTGATGAGAGCCCAGTTCCTGGTTTATGAAAGGTTATCTTCTAGCTCTAACTTCCCACTGCAGAAGTGGGCAGGGGGGTTTCTTGGACACTGATGGGCACTAACGTCATTCAAGAGGGCTCCACCCTCCTGACCTAATCACCTCCCAAAGTCCTCACTTCCAAATGGCTGGGGGGGGGGGTAGGTTTCAACATTTGAATTTGGGGGAGGGGACACAAACTGTCTAGGGCATAAAGCAAGCAAAACAGACACTGTTTACACGTGTGAACCCCACTGCAAAGCTCTGTTATTGTTTATGTTGATTTCTGTCTCTGTAAACTCTTTGCTCTTACTGTCTACCAAGTCAAACCGATTTATCCAGAAGGCTCATTGCTTCATTGTTCTCATCACACTAACAGTCATATTATGCTTCACATGCACAATGTGATGGGATTGTATTTCTCACTTCATTCACTTATTCACTCAATGAGTATTTATTCAACATCTACTATGTGCCATAGGCAAAGCTATGGTTTTTCCAATAGTTACATATAATGTGAGAGTTGGACCATAAAGAAGGCTGGGTGCCAAAGTATTGATGCTTTTGAACTGTGGTGTTGGATAAGACTTTTGAGAGTTCCTTGGACTGCAAAGATATCAAACCAGTCAATCCCTAAAGGGAACCAACTCTGAATATTGATTGGAAGGACTGATGCTGAAGCTGAAGTTCCAATACTTTGGCCACCTGATGCAGAGCTGACTCATTAGAAAAGACCCTGATGCTGGGAAAGATTGAAGGCAAGAGGAGAAGGGGACTGCAGAGGCTAAGATGGTTGGATGGCATCACCAAATCAATGAACATGAGTTTGAGCAAGCTCTGGCAGATGGTGAAAGACAGTGAGGCCTGTTGTGCTGCAGTCCATGGGGTTGCAAAGAATTGGACATGACTGAGCAACAACAACTACGTGCCAGGCCCTCTCATGCTGACATGAAAAGCCTACCCCCTCCCCTATCAGACTCACAATACCAGACCCTTTTCTCAACATCCATTACCCCTGTGCTCCTCTTTATATCATTTATCTTTCTTTTTTCGTATTAAGGTTCACAGATTACCTTATTTCCCTTAACAGATTCTGAAGTCCTTGAGCGTGTCTCTTCTGGATATCTTTATAATCAAATATGTGTGTGTGTATAATACATGCACACACACTACAAATTTTAAATAAACCAGTAAGTAAATAAGTGTCGACATGCCCCCAAAAATTAAAAAATTGCTTCTTCACAATTCTCTGTAAAATTTTAGGTCACTGAGAATAATTTTTTTATTTAAACAAAATTTTTAGTAACTTTATAATTAAAATAATGCATTCTAATTATTTTATCATAAATAGAAAAAATTCTTCTAAGATTCCACAGAATCTGAAAGTCCTTATAGGATCCCACAAAATCTTAATACTGTCTCCTCTCCCACCATTCCATTATTATTCATGGCTCCGTTTATGGGTTTTGTTTATGGGTTTTCTTAAGGCTGTTTCAGAGGGAAGGCAAGAGTGATCACGAAACCATAAACCAGGAACTTTGATCTCTAGTCCAAAAAATAGAAACCATGGAATTGGAAATAAAACACAATTGTTTCATGACTTATAAGAGATGAGGGTAATATTGAGACAAGCTTCAGCTGAAAATCAACGTAGAGGTTGTCGCATATGGGAGAAAAGAAGCTGAATGCAACTGAAGGGTTCCACCTCTCAGCTTGGTATTTGACAATACTTAGAGTGGCAAGTGACGGGTCCAAAGTCCCTACCTGGCTAGCTACCAGATGAGGATAGGAGATTGTGCTTCTGATTTCAAAGCTCTTTTAGGAAAGAAGTGAGGTTTCATGCTAGTGAAAGTTTAAACTGAAAATAACACTTGAGATCTACTTCCTCAAAATCTGCATGCTTGAGAAAAGTTTAGGAAATTTCTCTGTTTTAAAGCAATGCTGTGTTTGTTTGAATACAGCTATCATTAGGCTTATATAACTAATATTCATCAGGGCCACCCACATGCCTTTGAGATATAAATACTACTCCTTCCACTAAACTGTCAGCATCTCTATAATTTTTTGAGTGCAGCAGAGCAAAGCACTGCATTCTTATCTAACTACATCTTCACAATTATAGATCTGGCCATAGTTTTCAGCGTTCCGTTTTGCAACAAGGAAAAGGGAAAAAACAGCATAGAGATGTAAAGCTGAAATTTTAGCTTAAATAGTTAATTGTGATTGGTAGGGATTTTCTTCTTTTTTGTGTAAAACACCGGTTGGCATAAAAGCAGACTTTTTTTACATACAAGCCTTATGTTGCAAATCTATAGTCAAAAATTTGCACCAATGCTATTTTAGTTGTGATCATTGCAAGCTGCATCTCTTTATCCTTCTCCTCTGACACACTATTCCAGAACACTTCTAAGTAAAATGTGAGAGAATAGCCAATAGAACTCCTGCTTCTTCTTTGGTCCTAAGCAGCACTTTTGTTTGAAGCTGGCATTTTTCAAATTTCTTTCGATCTATGTTTTTTATTAAAAAAAAAATAGTGGGGAAAACGGGCAGAGGAAGAGAGAGAAGTGGTTAGGAGGAGACTTCCCAAGGAAGCAAAATAGCAATAAATATAATGATGCTCTGCTGTGAAGAAAATGGATAAAAATTGTAATATATTGAAGGAATATTTTCAACCCAACAGTAAGAGCCAACTTCACTTAGTTGGAGGCAGATGAGAACACAGTGCTCCTTTAGGATGAGGGAATGAGGGAAGGGGGTGTAGGCGGCTAGGAAGTCTCTGTAATACAATATGGAGGAAGCTGAGGGTAAAAATGCCCCTTGGCAGTAGACGCACCCCAACTCCTGCCCAACTGGGATGATTAATTCTACATCACACTCAATTTGTGAAAAGAGCTCTTGAAAAAAATTAGGACAGTTTGCTTGTACAAACTGTCAAAATGATGAATGGAATAGGTGTGTACAAACAGGAGGGAGGGGCAGGTGCTGACATAAACGCATTGGCCTCTACATTTGGTTCTCCTGCTATCACATCCGTGCAGTCAGAACGAGAGGATAGCCAACGGAAGGATGTGGTTCATTTTCTTAAGTGCATATGTAATCTTCAGATGATAATAAAATAGATTCTAGAAAAACTGAGATAACCTAATCTCTTCATAAATTGTCTTCCTTCATCAGCTCAATAATACATAACTGTGATAATGGGTATTTATAGTGTGTCCCATGCAAAATGGCCTTTGGGTTCTTAACCTAATATAATAAACAGATAATTCAAATAAAAAGACAGCATTGGCCACTGGGAACAAGGCAAAGAGGCCAAGAAAGGCAAAAATCCATACTCTCCTTAAATATATTAATAAAACAAAGGAGGACCTGCTCCCTTTTCTAATGAATGAAAAATGCATTTAATTTAATCTGTTTAGCTTGAGAAATTATTTACTTTCACTTTCCCTCACCCTGGTGCTCTGGCTACTCCTGGAATTGATCATCTCTGAGACCGCTGAGTGTTCTGATAAATTGAACCAGGGAGCACGAAGCCAGCTTGCATCTCCAGGAGACACACATGCTTCTCATCTTTCACTAGGTGGCCTCAAAAGAGTCCAATTCCCCAGAAGGCCTCTCCATTGCCCTGTGGCGGAAGTGACCAGTATTAATATTTTTAATATCTCACAAGTTATACATGACTACAGGGTTCCTGTAAAAGATTCAAATAAAATACTCAAAAATCTCCCTTCAAAAAAAAAAAAACCTCCCCCTTCAGAACAGATCAGTGGTTGCCAAGGGAGCTGAGAGAGAGCTGGACTGGACTGGGATTTGAGAGGTTAGTAGTTGTAAACTATTACATATAGAATGGATAAAAAACAAGGTCCTACTGTATAGCTTGGAGAACTATATTCAATCATTATCCTTAGATAAACCATAATGGAAAAAAATCCAAAAAAGAACATATACATATATGTGTGTGTGTGTATACATGTGTATGTGTGTGTATGTGTTAGTTGCTCAGTCATGTCCAATTCTTTGTGACCCCATGAACTGTAGCCTGTTAGGCTCCTCTGTCCATGGGATTCTCCAGGCAAGAATACTGGAATACTGGAGTGGGTTGCTATTTCCTTCTCCAGGGGTATATATATATATATATATCTGAATCACTTTGCACTATACAGCAGAAATTAACACAACATTGTAAATCAATTACACTTCAATTTTTAAAAATCGAATGTAAGTATGGCTTTAAAGAGAGGAAAGTACACTGTTCTGGGAACACTTGAGATGAAACACATCATCTTCATTTGGTGGTGGTGAAGTCGCTCAGTCGTGTCCGACTCTTTGCAACCCCATGGACTGTAACCTACTAGGCCTCTCCATCCATGGGATTCTCCAGGCAAGAATACTGGAGTGGATTGCCATTTCCTTCTCCAGAGGATCTTCCCAACCCAGGGATCGAACCCGGGCCTCCCGCATTGGAGGCAGACGCTTTAACCTCTGAGCCACCAGGGAAGTTTTTTTCATCTTCATTAGCTGGTTTCTTAAAAACTCATTTCTGCTTAAAAATAAATTGGTTTAGCAATTTGAAAAAAGCAAAAATCTCCCTTTATTCACCTTTCTTCCCAAACTAACCACTACCACCACATGACTCTCCAGGGTTCTCATCTGAAACAGTCGAGCACCTTTTATTCCATTCCTTTCCTGCACATTTGTGTACACATGCACACCTATACACATATGTTTATTTTTTATAGTATTACAATAGGGGTGTGGGGTTGGGGAAGGAAGGAGGGAGAGAAAGATGAGCAATTTATGTTTTTGTTTTTCATTCTAACATGGCCTGGAGCTCCTTCAAGTGTCAATGTCTATTTATTGATTTTATGTTATTTAGTGCCTTCAGTGAATTCTGTAGTATGACTATCTCACAATTGATTTAATCATTCTAGTATTAATGAACATTCTGGTTGTCTAACAAGTATTATTAACTATAATTAGAACAAATTGAGGCACAGTGAAGTTCAGTCCCCATTCACAAGGCAAAGCAGCAGCATAGCCATGAAACAGTTAACAATAACAGTAATGGCTTTCAGAAAAACACTTATGGGCTTCCCTGTTGGCTCAGATGGTAAAGAATCTGCCTGCAGTGCGGGAGACCTGGGTCTGATCCCTGGGTCAGGAAGAGCCCCTGGAGAAGGGAAGGATTACCCACTCTAGTATTATTTCCTGGAAAATCCCATAGACAGAGGAGCCTGGTGGGCTACAGTTCATGAGGTCACAGAGTCAGACACAACTGAGCAACTAACACTTTTACTTTCAAGAGCTAATGATTATTAAAGGCTGGTCTTAGTCTTATAGTGGATAATGGGAAAAACAATCTTATAATTTTACTTCTTTAAAACTTGATGTGGAAGCCACATTAGGCAAGCTTCTCGATAAGAACTAGTTGCTTCAAAATCTGTTTGCTATTGTCTTCATCTAGGATGACCTTGGCAAAAGAAACCACAAAATAAAAACCAGGACAATAATAGTTACCATTTATTGAGGAGGTATTAGTTTTCTAAATATCTGTCTCAGTCTTTATCTTTTCAGAGACAATGGTTCTCTTTTTGGAAAACAGTCATGAGTCCCTCCATGGAAAGTCTCCATCACCCTCCTTGGTTGGAGCTTCTACCAGTTCTGTTAATATTTCATGAAGGGTGGAATGTTAGCTCAGATTACTATAACAAAATACCGAGGCTAAGTGGCTTAAAACAACAAACGTTTCTCATAGGTCTGGAAGCTGGGAGCCTGAAATCAAAGTCCAGGATGATTGGGATTTTGCTGGAAGTCTGAAATCAGAGCCCAGGATGCTGGGGTTCTGGGAGGACTCTTCCTGGCTTGCAGATGACCACCTTCTTACTATGTCCTCACATGACAGAGAGAGGGAGCTCAGGTCTCTTCCTCTCTCTCTAAGGGCGCTAATCCCATCTCGGGGGCCCACCCTCCTGACCTCATCTAAATCTAGCCACCTCTTAAGGGCCACACAGTTATCACATTTGGTGTTAAGCTTTCAACACATGAATTTGGGAGACATTTAGTCCACAACAGTGGGGAACATAGGGTGCTGCCTAGGAGGAGGCAAGTTCACGGTGCAATTCCCTGGGCCTCCTGGGGGAGGAGGTCAACCGAGCACCCTATCAATCACCTTTCTGTGTGTTGAGCACACGGAGCCTGAGGTACCTTTCACTAGTGAATAGGTTCCTCTTTCAGAACCGCATGATTATGAGCACTGCTGAGGTTTTGAGACTGGCGCTGGAGATAAAATTCGGTTTCACCTCCTATGGATGACCACCATCTTTATAATTCAGGAGTGACGGTGGGGACACAGACCCCTAAGTAAGGCAGATGACTCCTTTGCTCTAATATCATCATGTGATATTCATTCTGTAAGCTCTGCCAGATGCCACTGAAATGGCGGCACTATCTCAGCTCACATCTCACATGGCAGAGCACTTACTGTATCCATTAGACTTAGAGCTAAATGCTTCCGTGAAACCTACCCTTTCATCTTCAAAATAATCTTGTGAGTTATTGTCAGTGTTTTTGTTTGAATTTGTTTTTGCCGTTTTCGTATGCAATCATCTAGGCTCAGATTACATAATCTGCTCCCAGTTACACAGCTTGAAGGTAGTGAAGCCAGGAAGTGAGGATGGGTTGCAGGACTCCCCAGTTCACAATGTTAGTTACCATGTTCCACTATATCTTCAACCCTAACCCTCATTTTTTCTTGGAAAGGAAAAAGCCCCTTGGAGGGACCCTGGGTCATAGATAGATAATTTTTAGCCCCATTCCACCCTCAGGAAACCAATTTGGGTTGTATTGGAGGGCGTGTCCTCTGCCGTGTTCTGTGTCTGTGAGTAACTAACCAGGCCATGGCACGAGGACCTCTGATGGAAGAGTCTGGAGCTCTGGTAGTAAAATAGACAAGTAGCATTCCTTAATACATTTTCTAGAATTGTGTATCCCAAAATAGCACAGGGCCATTTCCCACTGGGTCCTGATGACCTGGTTCAAACACTCTTAAAGAGAAGCCCAGGCTGCAGGGAAGCTGGGGGTGGGCTGGAGCTGGGACCCAGGCACCCCAAGATTGGCTGCGACGGAGTTTGTCTGGTGGCTCATGCCGGGAACAAAGTGAAAGCAAAGGCCTGTGACAGGCCACATGCGCACAGAGTTCCCCAACTCCGTGACACCATCCTGGAGCCGTCCCCTATCACATCTGGGGATCTGTTAGGTCTGCAGAAATGTGTGGGCTGAGTCCTGTAAAAGAAAGAACTTCATTACTACAAAAGTTCAGAACTTTCATCATTTTACTGAGGACGACTTTCTGTGCAACAAAATCTTTTAAAGTTACCTGAGGTATTTTAGGGCTCTGTTATTCACTATAGAATCCTGAAAGCCATGCTTTATTCGGGTAACCGATTTTAGGGTGGTTTTATTTTTGGAGGCTGGGGCGGGGTGAGGGTTGGGAAGCACAGATCACAGACGTGCAGCCTATTGTTTAGGACATTTGTTCTAGCGTTGACCAGACCCTTCCTACAGGAGGAAATGCAGAGGTGGACCGTTTGTCCCTTCACAGCGAGCGTCCCTCAACATTAGAAAGATGAAAGGGAGGCAAAGTAAATACGCTTTTGCCTCCGTTCAAAGTCCGTTTTCTCGCTTTTTCTGCCTGAAGCACTTCTCCTGGGCCCATTCAGTGCCCTTCCATTGCCTCCTGCACCAAAGCCGCCCAGTGTCACCGATGAGTCAATTACAGAGGGAAAAACACACAAAGCCATTACAAGGAAGCAAAAAAGTATAAAAGGCTTGGCAAACCCTCAGAACACTGACACACAGCTAAGCCACAAGAAAGCAAGGACAAGAATGATTTCTCTTTGAAAGAATAAGGGTCAGTAAGTGGAGGAAGCTGAGATGTGACTGTTTTTCAAGTAAGGGTGATTGGAATTGGATTTGAAATGATAAGTTTTTTTTTTTTTTTAATACTTTTGTTTATTTCCTAGATGAGTATATTTTTAGCATGTTTCTTAAAAAGTGAAAATAGTAGAAAATAAGTCAATGATGTTTGTTTTATACCAAATGCCACCATTAATGTTCTCAGACAAAACAACTTACCAGGGGCAGGGAGGAGAAGGATCATAGATGAGAATGGCATTAAATTCAGTCAGGGTTTTCATTTCCACGGGGAGCCCGGTGAGTCAAAGGCTGGGGGCTGAGATTTGGAAATAGTAATTTAAATGAGGCACCTCACAGTGGAAAGAGGATAGCAGTGTCACCCTCATAGGACATAAAGTCAGCTTCCCGGCCTCCATTCTTCCTTCCTTCCACTCCCTCTCCCCCACCCACCCCCCAGTCCATCCTCAAGGTGCCACCAGAGTGGTCCTTCCCCAGGATCCTTCCTCAGATGATGTCATTCCCCCTGCTGAGCAGCCTGCAGTGTCTTCCCCTGTCACTCAGAGTACAAGTCAAGATGGCCCTACAGCCCCCCAACACCACCCCAGCCCGTCTGCACCTCCTGCCTTCCCCTCAGACCTCACCTCTTGCTGCCTCCAGCACCCTCACTTTACCCCCACCCCCGCCCACCAAGAGTTCCTGTGCTGGACCTCTGTACTCTGTTCCCCTCCCAACCCTTCAAATTTCTCCGTGGCCGGGCTCAAATGTCCCCTTTCCTTGACTTAATACTGCAGGACGTTCCAGCCTGTCTTCGTTTCTCTGTAGGAGCGATCACCCTCTGCTGTGGCCTATATTTCACTTATTCCCTCACCACCATCATTTTTTCTCCCTCTAAAATGCAGGCTCCATGAGGACAGGGAATTATTGGCTCTTTTGTCTGCGCTTCTAGTTCCAGAGCCAAGAACACTCTTGACATAGAGTAGGCATTGGCAGATGAACACGATCACCAGAGGGGCCCACGGACTGAGACAAAACTGAGAAGAAGCTCATCTTGGGCTGGGAGTGGGGAACACACCTAGGACCTATTGTTTGTCCTGGGGTTAAGATTCCAAGTGCCCTTCCGAGCAGCAACTGTCCAACAAATAGGGAGGCTCTAAGCTTTTGTTCTTGACTATTAATTTAATAAATTCCTGCACAAACCTGGAGAGAATAGGCAAGATGCTTAGTCTTGAAACACATTCTGTGATTTTCTTTTCCTCATGAATATGATCTGCTAATTAAATCTCGTCTGGAAGTTTCATAATGTGATGATGGTGAGATGCAGGCTGGCAGGAGAGGGGAGGAGGAGAACACTGGCCATTGGAGGCTATATTTCCTGGTGGAGATCAGGCTGGCCCTCTCCTCTATCTTGCTAAGCAGCGTCTCTTTGGGGAGGGGGTGCAACAAAGAGCGGTAGGTAGTAGTGTGTAGGAGTGTGCGAAAAATAGGAGAATTAATAGACCTATCTCCTATGGTTTCTTCTAGATATAATTATCTGAAACCCAAAGTACAAAGCTGAGCCTTGGTTTTAGCAAACCCAAACTGCTACCTGTCACATGCCCTTTGCTAAACACAGAGAGTTAAAGAAAGAAAGAAATGTTCTTCAACATCATTTCATTATAGCAATTGACACAAGACCACTGCCGCCACCCACCAGCCTCCTTGGACACTAATAGTCCAATTGAGAGCAAACTTCTGGTCTGCAAGGTTGGTTCTGCAGTTACCATAATTTTCACCCTCTAGAGGTCATGACTGGTGAAGTCAATTAGTGAACAAGTCTTTGGGTCTCTGGAGAAGAAAGTCCAAATCCAGAACTTAGACCGTAAGTAAAGATGAATAGGATTGGTCTAATGGTTTATCCCCCTTTAGGAAGCAGTGAAAGGCACAGCTAGTTATGATTATTAACCTCGTTCAGACTCAGCACATCCAGGAATGGGGTAAATTGACCCTCATCCAGAGAAACTGGCAACAACCCACAGGCTCCTGACTCTGAATTCATTCTGGGCCTTTTCAAACACAAGGTGAGTGTTCTGTAAAGAAATCACAGTGTGACTGTTCACTAGCAGAGAGAAGCATGTTATTTTGTAGAAGCACCCATTTGGGCTCAAATAATTTAATGGAGGCTAAGTAGTCTGCGATTATTGGCATATCATGAAAAGATGGACCAATCTGCTTCTTGCCGTCTCTCTTGACAGGTGTACTTCTACTGGATTTGCAGAGATCCAGGAGCCTTTGAGTGGTTTGCTGACCTCTTACTCTCACTGGAAACAAAGATGAGTGAGCAAGGGCAAGCTCACTTTCTGAGTTATCATATATTCCTCACTGGCTGGGATGAAAACCAGGTATTGACAAGATTCAGAATGGGCAATATTATCTAATTTGTGTCATGATAGAGCAAAGAGGAATGATTTTAGTAGTGAGCTCTACGATTATCAAGTAGCCTGAAAGTATTGTTTTTATGTTCTTTAAAAGAAAAGAGGAGAATAAAATAAAGCCAGAGTAGAGCTATTCACATTACAGCAATAAAAGGAATAGAAAAGGAGATTGGAAAAGAACTTGATCAAGGTGAGAAGATTCCAAGTTTGGAAACTCAAGAAAAATTACGTCGTTGGAAGTTGCCTTTGAAATTTAGTATTGTCAAGCAGACATTGTGGATTAGCTCTATTGTCCTGAGCTCTCAATTGGTTCTAATTCTATCTTTGAGCTGTTCAAACAGAAAAAATTCGCAGATGTTGACATTCAGCATTTTTTATTGTAAAACTTGTGAGTTTCCTACAAAAAATAATTGTTCCTACAGACAATAAATATGAATATATGATTTATCTAGAGATTTATTTTTCTTAAGGCATTCTCAGAAATTGCTTGCATGTATGTTTATACATCTAAGATCAAAATGATCTTCTGTTAGAACAGGTGTTCTGTCTTGTCCATTAATATGTATTGCTGCTGCTGCTGCTGCTAAGTTGCTTCAGTCGTGTCCAACTCTGTGCGACCCCATAGACGGCAGCCCACCAGGCTCCTCTGCTCCTGGGATTCTCCAGGCAAGAACACTGGAGTGGGTATGCCATATTAAAGTTAGGTTTACCAAAATTAATGTACTATATATCAAAATATTGCACTATGGTAGGGTTTCAGTGCTAATAGCATTGACTGACAACTGCTACATTTTAAATGTTTTCTAACTTCTCTAATGTGGAAGCTAACAATGAAGTGATGAAGTGATTACTGTAGTGGTGGTTTAGTCTCTTAAGTCGTGTCCAACTCTTGCGATCCCATGGACTATATAGCCTGCCAGGCTCCTCTGTCCATGGGACTCTCCAGATGAGAATACTGGAGTGGGTTGCCATTTCCTCTTCCAGAGGATCTTCCCAACCCAAGTCTTCTGCATTGCAGGCAGATTCTTTACCAACTGAGCTATGAGGGAAGTTAGAAAACATTCAAAATGTAGCAGTTATCATTCAATACTATTAACACTGAAACTTCTCTAATGTGGTAGCTAACAATGAAGTGATGAAGTGATTACTAGGCTATGACATTTATGTCCTAATCAGCACTTCTGTGACAGTTACTGTAGATATTTAAGGAAAGCATGTTTGAGCCAAAGATTTGCATTAGTCCCTAAATTTACAAATGAATGCACTCCTGAGTCTCTCTCTCTCTCTGTCTTTCTCACACACACACACACACACACACACACACACTTTGGCCTTATAGAATAGACTGTAACTTGACTCTGTGTTTCTGAAAATGAATAAGCTTTTGCTTGAAATTCAGTTGCTAAATGTTTTTTTAGGGTCTTATTTGCAGTCAGCCTTAAATATTTATTCCTCTGGGGTACTTTGAAATAGAGATTTCTTGGGAACTAGACTCGAAACACCTCCATGAATTAAATAGTGTAAATTATATTTTCCAGAAAAACACTTTTCTTTCAAGTGGGACTTTTGACTAGTGAGCCATTGGTGAAGTGCAAACACAGCCTTTGTCTTCTGCTTTCTGGTCTGGTGCTTGCTCTTCTGCTTCAATGGTGGATTGATTTTGAGTGTCCACCTAGGCAATCCCAGTCATTTGGAAGGTGCAAGATGCAGTCTCTGTTTGATTCTGTGACAACACAGCTCTGCCCCATCCCTTCCCTGCCACCTTCGAAAGTACACTGTAAAAGATACTTTTCTTCTGAAAATAGTAAATTAAAATCGACACATTCTTAAATTTTTGCCATGACATGTTGGAAATTCTTGAGATGCTTAAATTTCAGGACAAAATAATTGGTACATGCTGTCAGTCAGGAATCAAGAGGCTATTTTAGAAACAGCCAATTGTTAAACTGAATTCAACAACCTCAAAGTGGCAGAATGACAGGAACAGAAGGGACAGATGGAAAAGGTATTATGAAGGGCAAATCAACAGTGTTTGGAGATTAATTGAACAGGGGAAGAGAAATATGGAGCAAATATAATTCCAAATGTTGAACACTAGTGATTGGTAGCTGGAGAGTATTATGGCCGGAAATGAAAAAAAAAAAAAAAACTCTTTTTTCTATTGAACAATATCCAAACTTAGCAAATACCTCCGGGCACCCCCTGACCCTGACCTGACAGCAACCCCCTTGTTCTATACAATTCCTGTCATTTGCCACTGGCCCCAGAGCTACCAAACGGTGTGTGCTCTCCAATCACACTGAGGAGTTTCTTGCTTCCATCTCCCCTCACATTCTTTCCTTTCCCTTCAATGCAATGTTAAAGCGCTCAGTCATGTCTGACTCTTTGAGACCCCAGGGACTATAGCCTGCCAGGCTCCTCTGTCCATAGGATTTTCCAGGCAAGAATACTGGAGTGAGTTGCCATTCCCTTCTCTGGGGAAACTTCCCCCATCAGGGATCAAACCCAGGTCTCTTGAGTCTCCTGCATTGGCAGGTGGAGTCTTCATCACTAGCGCTCCCTGTCTGTCTCTCCTGCTGCCTGCTGCATGGAATCATCCTTTAAAGCCCAGTTCCCACAAAGGCCTTCCTCAGTTCTCTTAGTTAAAATTACTTGAGGTTAACTTAGGTCTCCAGTTCACTGTGGCTGGTTCAGATCATGGTATTTGTGCACATGAGCTTCCCTGGTAAAGAAGCTGCCTGCAATGCGGGAGACCTGGGTTCAATCCCTGGGTTGGGAAGATCCCCTGGAGGAGGGCATGGCAACCCACTTCCATATTCTTACCTGGAGAATCCCCGTGGATAGAGGAGCCTGTGGAAGAGGGGAGGCGGCTACCCTCCATGGAGTCACAAAGAGTCGGACACTACTGAAATGACTAAGCACAATTGTGCACATGGTCTGTCCCTTCCTCCAATAACCAGTTCCTCACAGAGCGGAGATCTTCTCTCTTTCTCCTTTGTACTCAGATTCATAACATTCTGCCTGCCTAGAGCAATCACTTAATGACTGTAGGTGGAAGTAACTTGATGTCACAAATTATTTGGAAAGTGTAATAATTCATTTTTAGCAGGGATGGCCAATTTGAAGTTACAGGAAGAATTCTACACAGAAATATATTGGGGAAGTTTAAGATGCAGTCCTCTACTCAGGTAGGAAGATGACAGTTTGGGAGAGAAAGTTTGATTCACCTATGTAGGTGATGCTAATTGGGTTGTGAAAATGGAAGTTCTTTAGGGAGTAGTGATCTGAAAGAGATTCAGAGAGCTGAGCTAGAGACTGAGAAGGCAGCCTTCCCATACGGAGACAGGGGAATAGGGTAACAAAATAACAGTTACTGTTTCTTGAATCAAACAAGAATCAGAGAGAAGTAGAAGGACTAGGCTTTTGTAATGAAAATAGAATCAAGAAGCAGTGCTTGGCTACATGGTAGAGAAGCCAAGAAGAATAAGGCCTGAGTTATTCATTAGACTTGGCGCTTGGTCAAAAAGGGAATCGACTGTCCCTGGCTGCTTCTTCCACCCACTGCTGGAACCAGTTTCCTCTAGGGTTAGCAAAAGGGCTGTGTAAACACAAAAATTCCATTCTAATCTGGAGGCCGATACAACTCTGACCTTGAGTTCCAGTTCTAATAATGGGGCTTTTGCCAGTTTCCAAGACTCAGTCCTCAACTAATACTTCTGTTCTTAGCCTTGAACTCTTATCTTCTATTTTATGCTTTAGTCTCTGTCTTGATAAACCTGCCTAAGAAGAGGGCACTGCCTGATGTTAACCAGTTTTCCCTCTCTTGCCTGAAGTTCTCTTCCCAGGCTCAATTCTTATAGTAGCCCTGCTACATGAGCTCAGACTTGCCTAATGGCAACTCCCTGCAGCCTGGATTTCTGTGACTCCAGCAAAGTCTCCATCATCTACTGGCTTGTTAGGGCCCAGCCTCCTTATCCTTGGCTGCTTTCTAGACTGATGAGAAACATGCCAGGGAAGCCAGTCTTGCGGCAGGATCAGGGGGTAAGATTTGGGCCCTACAGAGCTGCTACTCGAACTGGTCAGAGGAATTGAACAAATGAAATACCCAAGGGTAAAACCTGTGACCTCAAGAATTTTGGAGGGCCTGAATGGAGCAAACATAGATCTCAGGAATTAAGAAGCAAGAATCCTTCTTACCTATCAGAGTTCAGCATGGGCTGAAACAGATGTTAGCAACTTATAAACTCATCACTAGGCATGGCTATGCCCCAGGCTCTTACTTATCAACTACCTGATGCCTGGGTGCTTTTGTGCAATTTAAAGGCAAACCGTTGGCCACAGAGCTCTAATCTTGCCCTTTACTAGGTCTGGCAACCTGTTCTGCCTGCCAGACTCAACATCCTCCTAGCATTGAACTTGAACACAAATCGTTTCACTCCAAAAGGCAGATCTAACTGTAAAATCCAGCTTCACTCCAGGCATTTTCTATCACTTTAACCTGTCAGGGCCCTTCTCAGATCCCTATGGTTTACTGTGAAGTGAACAGGGGCAGAGCTAGAGATTAGTTTTTGAGAAAGTTGGCAGGAAAAAAGTAGCTTAGTGTCTGCTTTCCCTTACCTCTTTTCACTATATTACCTGCGTCCTCTCAAGAAAAATCTTTCCAGGCTTGCGTTTCTGCATGTCAACCACATAGAAGGCACTTTGTTTCAATAGTGCCCAGGTGGAATACAAAGAGTTTCCCATTTTAAAAAATTGTGTGTTAAATCTACAAATGAGCATAATTACATCATTCTTATTTATTAGAGATATGTTTTTTTCCCCTCTGACCACCCATCTGATACCACAATTTTTACTTTAGGCCTTTCACATAGCTTTACATTGGGATGAAAATGCTGATGTGATTACAGGATTAAGGCAGAAAACCTTCTATGGAAGACCCAACTGGAATCATGAGTTCCAGCAGGTTGCCTTCAGTCACCCCAGGTGAGCAGCTCTCTCTCCTCTGCCTCTTGGGAGCCTCTAGGAGAGACACAGTCTCCATCACTGCAGAAATGGAAAGCAGCTCTCGAGCACAAACCAGTTAATCCACAGCAGTGGGCCTCTTGTTTAGAGATAAAACATTGACCTTAGAAAAAGTAATCGTGGGATATTTCAGGAACCACAAACCTATGCATGACCATCTTACAACATCTGACAAGTGTCAACTGCACTGAAATTTTTCATTGTTGTTGTTTAGTCGCTAAGTCAGGTCTGAATCTTTTTGCAACCCCGTAGACTGTAGCTTTCTGTCCATGGGATTTCCCAGGCAAGAATACTGGAGTGGGTTGCCATTTCCTTCCCCAGGGGATCTTCCTGACCCAGGGATCAAACCCACGTCTCCTGCATTAGCAGGTGGATTCTTTACCACTGAGCTACCAGGGAAGCCCTACAATTTTAATACTTAAACTCAATTGAAGATGGTATTCCTTTTTAATTTTTACTTATTTATTTACTTATCAAACCAACCTCTAATATGTCTTTGCATTAGATTTTTAGGATGGATTATTTGTGGGCCAAAAGAAATAGAGCTGAAAAATAATTTAGGGATTATATTTATCTTTATTTATTTTTAAATTAATTTTTATTGGAGTATAGTTGATGCACAATGTTGTGTTAGTTTCTGCTGTATAGCAAAGTGTCTCAGTTATATATATATTATATTCCATAATCTTTTCCACTATGGATTATCACAGCCTACTAAATATAGTTCCCCGTACCATACAGTAGGACCTTGCGGTTTATTCATACTACCCATACACTAGTTTGCATCTGCTAATCCCAAACTAGCAAACCTTCCATTCCCCATCTTCCTACTCTCTGGCAACCAGAAATCTGTTCTCTGCATCTGTGAGTTGTTCCTGTTTCATAGATATGTTCATTTGTGTCGTATTTTAGGTTCTACATACACGTGCTAGCATATGGTATTTGTCTTTCTTTTTCTGACTTACTTCACCTAGTATGATCATCTCTAGGTCCAGAAGATGGTATTTCTTAAACTGCCTATGCCTTCAAGAATTCCTGGGTAAACACAATTGATCTGTAATTACTCAACTGGAGACTTCACTTATGCAAATCTGTAGACTGTACCTAAAGCATATCTTGCAAAGCAGAAAAAAATTTTCTAAAACCAAGCAGGAATTTAGGAGTCTGAGTACCTGGTTGTAAATCCTGGCTCCATCATTAATACCAATTTACCTTAACAGATTATTTAACTTGGCTCTGACCATCCCCTTCTCCGTAAACTGCAAATAATAAAACTGTTTACCTCCTACACTTCTGTGAGGATTAACTGTGAATTTTAAAGGGCCTAAAACACTGCTTTGAGTTCAGTGTTAGCTGCTATCATTATTATTAGTTCAGCTCAGTTCAGTTCAGTCTCTCAGTTGTGTCTGACTCCCTGCAACCCTATGAACTGAGCACATCAGACATCCCTGTCCATCACCAACTCCCAGAGCTTGCTCAAACTCATGTCCATCAAGTCAGTGATGCCATCCAACCATCTCATCCTCTGTCATCCTCTTCTCCTTCTGCCTTCAACCTTTCCCAGTATCTTTTCCCAGTTCTTTTCCAGTGAGTCAGTTCTTTGTATCAGGTGGCCAAAGTATTGGAGTTTTAGCTTCAGCATCAGTCCTTCCAATGAATATTCAGGACTGATCTCCTTTAGGATGATCTGGTTTGATCTCCTTGCAGTCCAAGGGACTCTCAAGAGTCTCCTCCAACACCACAGTTTAAAAGCATCCATTCTTTGTTGCTCAGCTTTCTTTATAGTCCAACTCTCACATCCATACATGACTACTGGAAAAACCATAGCTTTGACTAGATGGACTTTTGTTGGCAAGGTAATGTCTCAGCTTTTTCACTATCCTCTTTCACTTTCATCAAGAGGCTCTTCAATTCTTCTTCATTTTCTGCCATAAAAGTGGTGTCATCTGTGTATCTGAGGTTACTGATATTTCTCCCAGCAATCTTGATTCCAACTTGTGCTTTGTCCAGGCCAGCATTTCACATGATGTACTCGGCATATAAGTTAAATAAGCAGGGTAACAATATACAACCTTGATGTACTCCTTTCCTGATTTGGAACCAGTCTCTTGTTCCATGTCAAGTTCTAACTGTTGCTTCTTGACCTGAATATAGATTTCTCAGGAGGCAGGTAAGGTGGTCTGGTATTCCCATCTCTTTAAGAATTTTACAGTTTGCTGTGATCCTCACAGTCAAAGATTTTGGCATAGTCAATGAGGCACAAATAGATGTTTTTCTAGAACTCTCTTGCTTTTTCAGTGATCCAACGGATGTTGGCAATTTGATCTCTGGTTCCTCTGCTTTTTCTAAATCCAGCTTGAACATCTGGAAGTTCATGTGAAGCCCGTTTTTCAAAACCCATTTAGAACCCATTTATTTGCAAATATAAAAACGCAACACTTCAGATAAGATTCAAGAAAAACTGACTGTCATTAAGGGAGATGGAAATTTACTAGCCATGGTTCAGCAGAAAATCTTAGCTCGATTCATGGATTGGAATGAGCAAAGTTAATACTATGATTTAATAAGTGTAACTAACAATGTTCTTGTTCCACTTAGACCTATGTATTGTCAGATTCATGTTTCAACTATAAGAGACATTAAACCAAGTATCAAAATAAAATGGACTTGGAACTAAACCTTCTAATTAGTCTTTTTTGAAACAGGACATAAAAAATAATGACACAATGACATTGCTCTCACTAAAACCTTATTAATCATCACAGCAAAGGCTTTTATACCATTAATAAATAAACTCATTTCAAATCACCCAGAAATCTTCTTCTTTGCATGTTCTTATCCTTTTCTATGTCTGCACTTTATACAAAGTACTAGTACATACATGTGGGTATATATTTTTTTATTTTTTTTTATTTTTTTTGTGTGTAATAAAGTTTTATTAAAGTATAAAGGAGATAGAGAAAGCTTCTGACATAGGCATCAGAAAGGGGTAGAAAGAGTACCCCCTTGTTAGTGTTAGCAATGAAGTTATATACTCTCCAGTAAATCCAAAGAATGTCTGGAGGTTGTAAAGTCCTCACCAGACCTACTCCCATAATTTACATTTTAAGAGAACAGAATTAGCCAGAAGGTTTAACCCAGAGACTGTCCTCAGGCAGCATACATTGTTGTTACATAATCCTAAGGAATGTAGAGAAGGAAAAAATGTTTGTCCTTTTTTCCTCCTTGAGAATTCCAGACCCCTCTCTCCTTGGGGACCCCTAGCCCTCTTATCAACCTGCCTAGGAAATGACTCTCTCATCCCCCCCTTTTCTTTTAGGAGAATTATGTTGCCTAGGGAAAAGGGGCATCGTTCTCGTTCCATAACTGCTTCCGAGCTGAGAAGGGGCGTTGTCCCTAAATTGGCGAGGCAATATTTCTCCTAATCCTCATATTGAGGATATCTGCTCCAGGGGCCCCAAGTAGTAGTTGGAGGAAGTTGCAGCAGTAGCAGGAGTTTGCGCAACCACTTGTAACTTAAAGGCTTTCATGGGGCTAGAAACAAACCCAGTCATACAGTTACAAATACAGGGAGTAAAGAGCAAAAACAAAACAATCAGAATAAAAATTAAGAGTCACATTATGTCCATAGTTAAAGTGCAACGTGTTGCACCAGTCCATTTTAGGGTTGGTAGATGTCATCAGATGAAGAAGAGGCATCGCATGTGATTGTTGTCGAAGGTATTCACAGACTTGGAGAAAGTCCTTTCCTTGAAGTGGAGATGTCCACCACAGGAAGTCTTCCACTGATGAAGAGAATCTTTATAACTTCCTTAGCCTGTTCACTATGATAGGGAAAAGCCTCAATCCATCCAGTAAAAGTATCTACCCAAACTTGTAAGCAAGAATATCCATTAGCTTTTGGCATATGAGTAAAATCCAATTTCCCAGTCCTCTTCAGGATACTTTCCACTTCGTTGTAATCCAGATTTTGCTTTCAAAACCTGTTCAGCAGTCACCATGGCATAACCTGCTTTACGCTTTTCATCCCGAACAAAAGAACTGCCATAAAACATGTTCGAGTTACTTGCTCAAATATATATATTTTTCTAACAGGCTAGGAAATCAGAAAGTTTAGAGACTACCACACTAGTTCAGACATTGACACTTTTTCTGTAAGGGCCAGACAGTAAATGTTTTAGGCTTGGCAGGTCACATGGACTTTGTCACAACTACCCAACTCCACAGTGCAAAAGGAGCCAGCAACAACATGTAAACAAACGGCTGTGGCTGCACTCAACAAAATCATGCTTACGAACACTGAATTTCACAGGTTTTCATGTGCCCTCAAACAGTCTTCTTTTGATTTTCTGCAACCATTTAAAAGTATAAAATCTATTTAAAAATATAAAAAGTATAAAACTCATACAAACTAAAACCCCAGAAACTGGGATAGTGTTTTGTCATTTTTATGTTCCCTTGCATCTAACAAAGTATCTGGCTCTCAGGAGAGAGTTGTCAAACAAACTTCTCCATGACATAGAAATTTGTCTTTGAAAAACCGAGGATTCCAGATTGGCTGAGTATATAGGTCACGATAGCCAGAGTGGAGATTCTGACAAGAAAGCGAGGCTATAGTCAGATACATTAGGTCACACTGTTGGGACTATGTGTGGGGTCGCTAGGAGTCAGACACGACTGAGCGACTTCCCTTTCACTTTTCACTTTCATGCATTGGAGAAGGAAATGGTAACCCGCTCCAGTGTTCTTGCCTGGAGAATCCCAGGGACGGGGGAGCCTGGTGGGCTGCCATCTCTGGGGTCGCACAGAGTTGGACACGACTGAAGCGACTTAGCAGCAGTAGCAGCAGCAGTAGGCAAGAGAGAGCCATTGAAATTTTGGAGAGAAGAATGACTTTGATCAAAGCTATTATTACTGATCCACTCTTCTCTAGTCTGCCATAGTTAACAAGCTCTGTTTGCAGAAATCACGATTTTACAAATTATTATTTGTTAAGTTCCTCCAAGAACATGTTTACAGCTTCATCTAAACAGCCAATTGTTATTATTGTTGGTAAAAAAAATAAAAAGCCCTTTAAGTGACCTTTAAAAAAAAAAAAGAAATGTTCTTTGGTTTTTTTCTTCTATTTTTCCCCACAGTTGTGTGCTTAGTCACTCAGTCGTGTCTGACTCTTTGCAACCCCATGAACTGTAGCCTGCCAGGCTCCTTGGTCCATGGGGACTCTCCAGGCAAAAATACTGGAGTGGGATGCTCTACCCTCCTCCAGGGGATCTTCCCAACCCAGGGATTGAATTCAGGTCTCCCACATTGCAGGCGGATTCTTTGCCATCTGAGCCACCAGAGACAGTAGGGATTTTCCTTAAGTTGTTCTCTGCTCTCTCCTCAGAGCTTAACAGCACCTGGCATATAGAAGGCATTGGACCTTGATGTATTAAGTCATTCAAATTCTGAGAACACTTTATGTCAAAAAATTAAAACTCTGAAAACTCAGAAGTGACACTGGGTCTCACAGGATATTCAGATCTTCTGTTTTCTCCCTGAGCCCTTGTGCTGGGTTGCTGCTGCTGCTGCTAAGTCACTTCAGTCATGTCTGACTCTGTGCGACCCCATAGACGGCAGCCCACCAGGCTCCCCGTCCCTGGGATTCTCCAGGCAAGAACACTGGAGTGGGTTGCCATTTCCTTCTCCAATGCATGAAAGTGAAAAGTGAAAGTGAAGTCGCTCAGTCTTGTCCAATTCTTCACGACCCCATGGGCTTCAGCCCACCAGGCTCCTCCATCCGTGGGATTTTCCAGGCAAGAGTACTGGAGCGGGGTGCCATTGTCTACTTTTGGGTTAAGTACTCACAAAAGCTTATTCACAGCTGTCTTACTACCATGGAAACCCTATGTTTACTTGCTTCTCTCCCTGACTAAATTCTGAGCTCTTTGGTGGCAAGGGAGGAACTGCATTAATCTGTGTGTACTTCAGCAGGTAGCACATGACCTGCCACACTGCATATCAGTACATGGTTGTGAAAATGCCTTCACAGCAAAAACAAACAAACAAAAAAAAACACTAGTGGAACTTTTCAAACAGAAAAAAAAAACCTCTTAAGGAACATTTCTATGTACAAATCAGAATAGACAGAAGCAATGAATTGTGAAGTTTAATTAGCTACAATTAGTGAAAATTTGCAAACCTAGTTCCTTTAGTTTCTCTTCCTGGACTTCTAGCCTACTACTCCCTCAGTTGTGAACCTTTGGTGAGAATTGTACTTTGGAAGAAAATTTAAAAGTGACCCAGATTTGGTTCCCTTGAGATCTATTTAGGGGGTGAGTTTTACTCCTCCTCTACATGCTTTACTTGGGAGTGAGTGTGTTTAAGAAAATAAAATGACTAGCTATGACACTGGTGTTCTCTCACTCCAACAACAAGGAGTAAAGATATTGGAAATATGATTATAAAAAATGGAAAGTAGGCTAAGAAAACAATTTCTAAGGTCGAGCCATTCCTGAAAACTGTTTCCATGCCCTAATATAGATTTTGAGACCTATGCTACCAATAACTGTTTTACAGTAACTTGACCTTTAATTAAAATTACTTATGCTGAGAGCGAGCTTCACCAGTGGCTCAGCAGTAAAGAATCCACCTGCAATGCAGGAGATGTGGGTTCAATCCCTGGGTTGGAAAGATCCTCTGCTAGAGAAAATGACAACCCACTCCAGTATTCTTGCCTGGAGAATTCCATGGACAGAGGAGCCTGGTGGGCCACAGTCCATAGGGTCGCAAACAGTCAGACACGATTAAGCATCCACAGGCTTAGAACACTAAAAGGTTCTCATCCAGGCTAATCAACTCCTAAAAGACTGGTGTTGGCTGACAAAGAAAACCATGATAGCAGTCACAGACAACACCTAGGGTCCAAAGTCAAACTGGCTCTCAAAACTGATGAAAAGCAAAAGTGAGAGAACAAACTGGAAAGCTTTGGGATTCTTTATAAGAGTTCTGCCACATGGAATACAGGACAGACAATTTAGTATTTATTGCATATAACTATACTTCATTAAATTATGCCAAAATGCAAAATACATTAATGTAAATTGCTGAATAGAAACAAAGTATAAAACATCACATTTGCCTTTAGTAACTGAAATTGAGGCACTTCCCTGGTGGCTCAGTGGTAAAGAATTCGCTTGCCAATGCAGGAGACACGGGTTCAAGCCCTAATCCAGGAGGATCCCACATACCTTGGAGCAACTAAGCCCATGCGCAGTTTCTAAGCCTGTGCTCCGGAGCCCAGGAGCCATAACCACAGAAGCCACCATAATGAGAGGCCGCAGACCACAACTAGAGGAGAGCCCCCACTTGTCACAAGCAGAGAAAAACCTTGCAGTAATGAAGACCCGGCACAGCCAAAAATAATAAATGAAAATTATTTCAAAAAAATGACTGAAACTGAAATGAAATGTGCCTAGAAATTAATCACAAATTATCACTAGCCTCATCTTTTATACACAATTAACTATTTATTTACCTATATAAGAACACAGTTCTTATAGACATATCTATAGGAATCTAATGTGACCAATGCCAGCTGGACATCCATTCAATAAATCATTGTGCTAACTAAAACAAATTAAATTCCAACTTGAACTTCCAAGACATCTCTATATGTTTATTTTTTAAGCTTAAAATAGAAATCCCCTATCCCCCAAGCCAAAAGAAAAAAAGAACAGTTGGATACAAAAGGGCAATAATATTCAAAAGGAAATGGACGGTGTCCAGACGCATTTCTCTCCTTGCTCTAATTAATTCAGTTTGGATAAAAACAAGCTGTCGTTATTAAACATTTAATAATCCTTAATTGGTATACTCAATATACAAAGACCAGCTCAGTTATTCTCAGTAAGCTCAAAGGCTATGCTATGCTATCTTAACATGTTGAATGTTACTGAATTACAGCATGATAAATTTCCTTATATTTAAAATGGAAGGAAGGAGATATTTCACCAACTCTAATTACAGACAACAGAAAATGTCTGATTAACCTGAGAAACACGATGAATATGCTGCTGCTGCTGCTGCTGCTGTTAAGTCGCTTCAGTCGTGTCTGACTCTGTGCGACCCCAGAGACGGCAGCTCACAGGCTCCCCGGTCCCTGGGATTCTCCAGGCAAGAACACTGGAGTGGGTTGCCATTTCCTTCTCCAATGCATGAAAGTGAAAAGTGAAAGTGAAGTCACTCAGTTGTGTCCAACTCTTAGCAACCCCATAGACTACAGCCTACCAGGCTCCTCCATCCGTGGGATTTTCCAGGCAAGAGTACTGGAGTGGGGTGCCATTACCTTCTCCGTGATGAATATGAACCTCATTCCAGTTTAAATTTGGGGTTAAAGGTGATATGTAATATTATGACAATTCAGTCATCTTTTAAAGTTACACTCCCAAAAATGTGGAAGAAATATTCTTGCCTTGATCTGACTACCGTTACCCACTGTGGAAGATTTGAATTCATGACTGGGCTGAAAAGGGGAACAGGAATCTTAAGAGCAAGTATAATTTACCCCCTGTGAGTAATAACAAAAGTCATATAAAAACAAGTGTTTCTTTTTATTTTTGAAAGCTTTAATTAAAAAAAACATTTTCTAATCATCAATTAATAGGCAAAGATTACACTTCAAGTGAAAAATCGACTTTTACAAAGTATTAAAGACTGCTAATAAACAGTGTGTGCTCCATGAAACAAGCAATCATCTAAAAGTTTCCAATTTGGAGCTTTACATCTGTCAGCAATAGCCATTGGTACCATTACTCCGAAAATCAGCCTGTTACTTATTTCCTTGAGCAGCCACAATACAGAACCTGGCATATCAACGCATAATAGTTGTCAGTGTCAATGGTACATGTGTGCATGCATGCTAAGTCACCTGAGTCTTGTCTGACTCTTTGCGACCCCATGGACTGTAGCCCATTAGGGTCCTCTGTCCATGGGATTTCCCAGGCAAGAATACTGGAGTGGGTCACCATGCCCTTCTTCAGGACATCTTCCCAACCCAAGGACTGAACCCATGTCTCTCTCATCTTTCATGTTGGCAGGCAGGTTCTTTATCACTAGCGCCACCTGGGAAGCCCCAGTGGTACACTAGTAATCACCTTTGACTGTGTGGGTCATAACAAACTGTGGGAAATTCTTAAAGAGATGGGAATACCAGACCACCTGAACTTCCTCCTGAGAAATCTAAATACAGGTCAAGAAGCAACAGTTAGAACTGGACATGGAACAACAGACTGGTTCCAAATTGGGAAAGGAGTAAGTCACAGCTGTATATTGTCATCCTGCTTATTTAACTTAGATGCAGAGTACATCATGCAAAATGACAGGATGGATAAAGCACAAGCTGGAATCAAGACTGCTGGGAGAAATATCGAACCTCAGATGTGCAGATGACAACACCCTTATGGCAGAAAGCAAAAAAAAAAAAACTACTAAAGAGCCACTTGACAAAACTGAAAGAGGAGAGTGAAAAAGTTGGCTTAAAGCTCAATATTCAGAAAACTAAGATCATGCATCTGGTCCTGTCACTTCATGGCAAATTAATGGGGAAACAATGGAAACAGTGACAGACTTTATTTTCTTGGGCTCCAAAATCATTGCACATGGTGACTACAGCCATGAAATTAAATGACTCTTGCTCCTTGGAAGAAAATCTATGACAAACCTAGACAGCATACTAAAAAGCAGATACATCATTTTGCTGAAAAAGGTCCATCTACTCAAAGCTATGGTTTTTCCAGTAGTTATGTACAGATGTGAGATTTGGACTATAAAGAAAGCTAAGTGCCGAAGAATTGATGATTTTGAACTGTGGTGTTGGAGAAGACTCTTGAGAGTCCCTTGGACTGCAAAGAGATCCAACCAGTCCATCCTAAAGGAGATCAGTCCTGGGTGTTCATTGGAAGGACTGAGGTTGAAGCTGAAACTCTAACACTTTTGCCACCTGATGCGAACAGCTGACTCATTGGAAAAGACCGTGATCCTGGGAAAGATTGAGGGCAGGAGGAGAAGGGGATGACAGAGGATGAGATGGTTGGATCGCATCACTGACTCAATGGACATGGGTCTGGGTGAACTCCCAGAGTTGGTGATGGACAGGGAGGCCTGGCGTGCTGCAGTTCATGGGGTCACAAAGAGTCGGACACGACTGAGCCACTGAGCTGAACTGAAGCCTTGATATCCTTATCTGGAAAAGAGAGTAGAACTATGCTGCCTATTCTGCAGCGCTGTCACAAGGATCAGCTGAAATAACACAAATATTTAATTACGTGCTGGGCCCATAAGTGCACAGGAAATGTGAACCATGATAACTCATAAAATAACTTGTTCACTTAATCTGATTACAGTCAAACAAAAGATAATAAATAAAATATATAATGTTTAATATACAAGTAGACTTCTCTCAAAGAAGAGACACAACGCTTTGAAATTTTTTTTAATTGAACTTTTGTTTTTACTGTTAAGTAAGTAAGTAAAGTCACTCAGTCGTGTCCTACTCTTTGTGACCTCATGGACTGCAGCCCACCAGGCTCCTAGTCCATGAGATTCTCCAAGCAAGAATACTGGAGTGGGTTGCCATTTCCTTCTCCAGGGGATCTTCCCAACCCAGGGATCGAACCTGGGTCTCCCGCATTGGAGGCAGACGCATTAACCTCTGAGCCACCAGCAAAGCACAATTCTCTGATTTCCTCTTCCAACATTCCCATGGAAGGAAAAATTATCATTAGGACAATGTGGCACCAAGTTGTACCTTTCTTTAACATTTATGAATCCACAAGTAAATCTTTTCAAAAACATGTCACATTTAAAGAGGGATGTGGTAAACTTCTGATGAAATATTAGAATTAATATTCAAAGCACAGAACAAAAATTCTATAAAAGGTTTGAAAACACTGTAAATGCTATACACAAATTGAAAGATTTAAAACTGCCAGGAATCATTTTTTGTTTATGGCTATCATCACATAAAACAAATGCGTGTAACTGAAGCAAATGAGCAAATGAAAAGGGTAGTAGAGGAAGATATCAAAATGGTCAAATTGTGAAAATGTTAGTCACTCAGCCATGTCCGACTCTTTGTTACCCCTTGGACTGTAGCCCACCAGGCTCCTCTGTCCATGGAATTCTCCGGGCAAGAATACTGGAGTGGATTGCCATTTCCTTCTGCAGGGGATCTTCCCAACCCAGGGATCGAACCTAGGTCTCCCAAATTGTAGGCAGATTCTTTACCACCTGAGCCATCAAGAGAGCCCTTCACAAAGGTAAATTGGGGATCAAATCATAGAGGGCCTTACTCTTATAAGGATACTGGGTTTTGTATCCTGAGGGAATTAGGAAGCCATGGGAGAGATGTGAGAAGCTCTGGAGAGATTTGAGAACCCCAGTGACATGATGTTGCTCAGGTTTTAAACGGGTAGTATTTGAGAATACACTGTAGAGGGTCGTGGTGGAAGCAGGCAGACAAGTGAGGAGCTCTGTTAATCACAATAGCTCTGCCACTCTTGCAGTAGCCTGGAGAGGCTTCAGCTAGGGTGGGACCAGTGAAGGTAGTAAGACTGGTCAGCTTTTACAAGTATCTTACTTTGAAGGGACAGCTTATGGGTTTCCTAGCAAATTAAATGTGGAATGTGACAGAGAGTAATCAAGGATAATCCTAAAGTGTTTGGCCCAAGTATCTAAACAGATGGATATACCATCGACTGAGAAGGGGAAGACACCAGGAGGAGCAAGTCTGGAGGAGAATATTACCAGCTTAGTTTTGGGATATGTTACTTTGAGAAGTCTACTGACCGTCCAGGGAGAGTTGCTGATTATGAAATACGACTATAAGAGTCTTGAGTTCAGACATGAGGACTAAGCTGGAGATAAATTTGAGACTTGTGAGCATACAGACGGAATGTAAAGCCATAGAACTGACTGCAAGAACAAAAACAGAAGATGATGTAGAGAAGAGAAGATTCCAAGGACTGGTCCCTGGACCCCCCACCATCTAAAAGTTGAGGACACGAAAAGGAATCAGCAAAGACAACTGAAAAGCAGCAGCCAAAGAGTTGGGAGAAAAACAAAATTAATGCCCCAGGGGGTAAGGGGAGGGAGATGTAAAACCAACTGCATCAAACACTGCCCGTAGGTTGCTTAACATAAGAACTGAGAACTGAACACGGGGCTAGGCAGCATGAAGATTTTTGGTGACACTGATAAAACCCATTTTGATAGAATGATGGAATGGAGGCTAGATAGAGTGAGTTTAGGAGAGAAAGTAAGATGAGAGAAATCAGAAGTAGTGAATATAAAACGAAATTATTAGGTGTTTTGCTTCAAAGGGGAGTAAAAACTGAACAGCAGTAGGCTAGGGGCATAAGATCATGAAAAAGTTGTAAAGTGAGATAGCATGTTTGTAAGGCGCTGGGAAGGGCAGAGGACAGAGGAGAAAATGATTGGAGCAATGTCCTTGAGTAGGTCAAAAGGAATGGAATCTTCTACACAAATGGGAGGATTGAAAGATGAAAACTGCATCTATGTTGACAGGGAGATGTGGTGGTGGGAGTCTGTGGAAGTTCTCTTCTGATCACTTCAGTTACCCAGGAAATGAAGCACCAAGGTCATCAGAAGAGCATGAAGATGGGTAAGAGTTCTGAGGGTTCAGCAGCAAAGTGAAGGTATGAAATAATCATCAAGAAGCATGGTGGAGGGAATGGAGTAGGACGTGGAAGATGACTGAGAACAGAAGGGCCGACTGGGAGCTTTAGAAAAGAAACCTGTTTCAGAATCATTAATAAAGCATCACTGGATCAGAACAGGAAAAACCTGGAGGACAAGAGGAAGACCGAATAGGAGGCAATTTTCATAGTCTGTGAGAAAAAGTCAGAGAGGGATATTGTCTAAAGTAGGGTAAGAGCAGCTGGAGGACAACTGTGGAAAAAGACGGCAAAGTCATTGCAAAAGCAGAACCAATGGCATTTGGAAAGCAATTAGAAATGACAGAGAAAGCGAATGGCCTGGAAGACGGCCCATAATTGTTGAGCTAAAGTAAACTAGAATATGGCAATGCCACTGATTAATTCAAAGAACCATTTCACTTCCATAAAAATTAGTAACCAATTTGTCAGCAGATTAGAGTATCATTTGAGTGAAATCTGAGTGAAAATGAGTTTTTAAAAAAAAAGATAAAAAAAGTTTGATTAGTGTCAAAAAATGTTTGTTTCTATTATTGTTGGTTGGGGTGATTAAGATAAGACAATCCCATTGCAAGCTGAAGGGCAGTCTAGGTGATCAGGAAATATTGGAAACTGGAGAACAGAGCTTATTTGATAAAGGAATGAAATGTAATAAATATTCATAAAATTATTTTTATAGAAAACTTTATGCCAGGCATTATTCCAGGAATATCATATCCTTTAATCCTTAAATAAACCATATAAGGTAGACCCTATTATAGTTTTGTTAAGAGTTATGGAAAATAAAGTGCTGAGAGGATGTATCATAACTTCACAGGGTAATGTGATTAACGGCACAGCCAGAACTCAAACTCAAGTCTGAATGACCCCAGAGTTCAGCTCTTAACCACTACACAAACATACCCTGTAAAATTAAGGGCCTGAAAAAGGCAGTATAGGTTGTTTACCTTTCGAGAAGAATTTTGGGTTAAAGATCTCAGAGGTGGAATCATTCCAAAGAATGACACAATCCAAAGTGCTGTCATGCCTAAAATTGGCTAAATACATACATGCAGAGGTCAGAGTTCAGAAGACCAAAGAACTAAGGGCAAAAAAGCAATGGCAAGATTATCAATGTAATAGTAGAAATCACCAAAATGAACAACAAGGGAAAGGTTTAAAGGATAACCAGGTGCTATCATCATCAAGGTCAGTCGGCAGATAATAGACCTTAAAAGAGAAAGGGTTATTGAAAGACCATTCAAGGAACATGGCAGGAAGGTCTGAAGAGAATGGATATGTCAGGACTTGTGTCATGGGAAAAGTTGGATGTCAGCTTTGGCTAGACAGAAAGGGAATTAAAGGAAAAGTATAAAGATAAAGGGAATTTGTATTTATTCAACAACTTTCAATGAATAGTGGGATTGGGGGTGAGATAGGAACAAGATATTCCATAATGGGCAGAGTACAAGGGTCTAGATTTTCAGTATTCTTTTTTCTTAATTAATTAATTTAATTAAAGGCTAATTACTTTAAAATATTGTAGTGGTTTTTGCCATACATTGACATGAATCAGCCATGGGTGTATATGTGTTCCCCAACCTGAGCCCTTACCCCACTTCCCTCCCTATCCCATCCCCAGGGTAATCCCAGTGCACCAGCCCTGAGAACCTGTCTCATGCATCAAACTTGGGCTGGTGATCTATTTCACATATGATAACATACATATTTCAATGCTATTCTATCAAATCATCCCACCCTCACCTTCTCCCACAGAGTCCAAGACTGTTCTATACATCTGTGTCTCTTTTGCTGTCTCGCANTGTATTCGCCATTGTATATTCTTGCCTCCTTTGTCAAAGATAAGGTGTCCATAAGTGCGTGGATTTATCTCTAGGTTTTCTATTTTGTTCCATTGATAGATTTCCAGTATTCTTAACCTCTTATTTGGTGATCTTTTAAACTCTTTTATTCCTTAACTCAAAATGAATAGATATCCACACACACACACAAAAAAATTGCCATGATAAGTGGAATAGAACTAGAAATGAATAAATCATGAATCAGGATCTCCACTTCTTTGATCAAGCAAATCAATCCAATATGGCCTGAAACCTCATCTCTCCTCTTACTATAAATCGCTGAAAAATCAAAATATATTTATTATCTAAGAAATAATCTAGACCACAAACTAGAAAATATTTAATATAAGAAACATGCTACAAAATATAGATGGTATGAAAAACAAACTTGGAAGAATTAATTCTTCTGTCTCCTCTATTTTTTTTTTTTTACAACACTGTGTCCTCTAAACTCCACTTAATATACCTAACAAGATACCTTATATTGTTTTCAGAGAAGTGGACTTAGGCCTGTTTAGCTTAATAGAAAAGAAACACAAATTAGGTACACGAATTAGGTAGTTAAAAAACTGATCCAATGTGCCACAGACTACTGAATAACAGAGAATGAAAATAAATAAGACAGCCCCTGCTTTTAGGAACTCATAGTAGAAGAGACAAACATGTTATAGCCAAAAAACCAGATACTTTCAAAAACAGTTTTGTTATATCAACAAGTTTCTGGCCTCTCCTTTATGAGATATAAACACAGTCCATACAAACAGCCCTACTTCCAACCCAGTGCTATGCACTTGAAAATTATAACAAAATTAGGGGGTCTAACTTACCATCATTTTTTCAAATAAATCCAGTACTTCCTTTTCAGACAAATTCAAAGATCGTTCATCGTATAATGGCTGAGCAGCTGGAAACTCATTCATCACAACTTGAGAATCAAGAGGATGTTGGATAAGAAGTTTTTCCTTTTTTACAGTAGATTTTCTGAAACTTGTAATTCGGTCACGCTGCAAACAGAAAGAAAAAAAAGAAGCCCTAAGGAAGAGATCAAGAATCACCAACGTGAAGAACCAAAACATCAAAATGGCAGTTAGGATAATATATATTATTGTCTTTTTGACAAAATGTTATTTTAAGCAGCAAGCTCCACTTAGAGACTGTACTACTGTGAAACCTTGAAGTAGCTCGATAGCCTCAGAAATCTAGGGGGTGAAAAGTATTCCTCAAAAGTGAAACTTAGGTCCTTGTCATTGCTGTTTTGCACAGTAAATAGGTGAGAAAAGTCTGATCTCAAAGTCATGTGGTGGTTTGAGGAAGAATGTGTCTTTGGCACCAACTTTGAAACTATGAGGGAAGAAAAAGAAAAAGATACTCAATTCTAAGGGGGAAATTATACTAACATTTCTCTTCTTCAAAGTGCCAAAATAAATGTGCAAGTATCTATGAGCACTTTGGCAATGTAGTGGTAGAATATAATGGTTAAGAGCATGGACTATGGAGCCAGACTCCCTGGGTTTGAATCTGCAATTCACTAGGTCGGCTACCCTGTGCAAACTCCTTGGTCTCCAACTGTCTCCTCATCTCTAAAATAGAGTAACAAGTTAATACATATAGAAGGAAGGAAGGAAGGGAAGGGAAGAAGGGAGGGGAGAGAGAGAAAGCAAGAAAAGAGGTATTTTGAGATCTAAAGACACATGGTAGTGTACTTAGCTGCTATTTATTACTATTGCTGTTTTTACTATTGTTACCCTCACCTTTTCTTCCTGAAAAGGACCAACAAGGAAGCAGAACAAAATTATAAGATTATCTATTCCATTTTCTGGAAACACACAGAGAAATATCTTATTCCTAAAAACACTACTATGAAGAACTTGCCACTTTATGGATATTGACTCAGAACCATTGATTCCATGCACAATCTCTTATAATTAGCTTGCAATTTCACATAAAGTGAGTTAGCAACTCCCGTTGCCTGTAAACAGGCCATTCTGTTTTGAACCACAGCACACTGAACATCAAAAATTAGTAATGACCAGAAAACTGAACGCAACTCAGTTTTCTTCTGGTTTCTGTTAAGAAGCACATGCATACTGTCAGCTCATGTGAAACAAGCAGATATGTTAGATAGGACATCAGTGCCTGCCACTGCCATGTTACCAAGTGCTTATAAATCACTTCAACAATACAAAAAGCATCGCAGACGTTCTTACCACAATTTTGTCAACTACTGTTGACCCGTATTGTAAATTATATATATATCTTTTATTCTCATTCAAAGAACACTTTCTTTTAATAAAAGGTGTACTTTGAAAGAAATATGAGCAGTTTTAAACAGCTTATTTAGGATTCCAAAAATGATCTTAGTACATGGTGGCTTACAAAGAGATTATGTAAATCATAATATTTTAGAGCTGGGAAGAAACTTGAAAAACCATCTAGGTTGACTCTCATTTCACAGAAAAAGTAACTTGCCCAATTGACAAGTCCCTGGTTCCTAGCCCAGTGGTCACTAAAGATTCACTTCTTCAAATCATCTTCTATATTTTCCAATTTTCTTTTAAATTTGAGTCTTTCAGGAAAATTAAGTTGGATTAGATATGTAGTATATCTTCAAACAACTCAAGAAAAAATATTAAGCAATCCCAAATAAGCTGAGTACATAACCAAGAATCAAATTTTACTAAAAGATATGGTGGACATAAAAGCATTTAAATATGCATCGACCATTAAATCAACATATTTCTATTCCTTTCCCTTCATATCACTTACTATTTACTTGTGCAGTGCTGGCTTATTTTTACTGAAGAGCATTATTTACATATATATTTGGTCTTCCACTATGCCATTCACTTCGATCTAGAAAATTGGCTTTTGCTTTCAGCTATATCTTGATAAGAAAATAAAAGTAAGCCATATACTTTCACTTCCTTAAATCATGAATAATATTCTACATCATTTGTCGATAGGTAATTTCACAGAGAAAAAACTGACACTACTTAAAATATCTTTTTTTAAAAGTTTAGCTATCAAGTGAAGTGGCTCAGTCATGTCTGACTCTCTGCGACCCCATGGACTGTGACCTACCAGGATCCTCCATCCATGGGACTTCCCAGGCAAGAGTACTGGAGTGGGTTGACATTTCCTTCTCCAGGGGATCTTCCTGACCCAGGGATTGAACCCAGGTCTCCTGCACTGTAGGCAGATGCTTTACAATCTAAGCTGCCAGGGTATTAGCTATTAAAGGGCACATTTAAATTTTAAGCCCATAACTTTTAGTTTTACTACAATAGACTTAGCTCAAAAATACTTGAGGATTTTAAATTTAACAGCACATTTCTGACTAACACAATGAATTTAACTTCCTTTCTATTTAAATTAATTTCCTTTACTGTTAATATTAATACTTAACATATCCAGGATCGATTTACATGGCTATTGAGAAAGGAAACTTTTGTGCTTTCCAGAGTTAGATTTATATAGGTTTTTTAATTGCTTAAGGTATGTATCAGGATGGCAATATCAAAATTATTTTAAGATCTCATACAGTTTCTATTTACATTAAAAAAAAGAAAAGTCTGATTTTTTTGCAGATATCTGCTTTTTTATTGAAAATTCTTCCATCTACTGTACTTTATAAACATCTAGACTCTTTACATTGTTACATATATCAATGCTTTAATGTCCACCCACTTGAATAAAAAAGCAACATGCATAAGTAATATAATAACATGCTACTAAGTCACCTTACCACATCATCTGCCAAAGTTTTTATTTGAATGTTCTATTAAAACCAAAAAAAAAAAAAAAACTGTCAGATAAGAGAAATTCATGGATTAAACAAGAAAATATCTGAATGATTCTCACTTATTATTTTATCAACTAAAACTCTTCAAAAAGAATTAGAAATTTTAAATATATCATATAAACACAAAAATTCTTTACAAGAGAAAAAAACTTTTTAAGGATTAAAAATGACGATTTGGTGGAGGAGGTGTCTCTTTGTTTTTCAAGATGACTCCCAAATTCCCAAAGTCAGATTTGGATCACATATCACTACCACAGTGTTCAAATGTGACATAAAATATAACAAAGTCATAAGTCCTGTCAAGATTTTTCAAAGTTTTAGCATGAATAATCATATTTTTAAGAGACATAAAATTTTTAAAACCATGAACAATAGGAAAACTGTCACATTTAATTGTAGTGAAATACAATGAAACAGCTGTCTAGAACTCAGTTATGGAGAGATATTTATAGAACACTTTATAAATATTCTAGATAAAACTGAACTTACCGATTCTGTTAATATATGCCCATTTCTCAAAACCTCCAACGCTTTTTTTTGCATGTGGTTTTATACTTCTAACATTGAGAATCACTGGAAATGGTACATTCCAGTTAAGAAGATACAGTGACTAATTAAAATTACCATACAGCATATATAGGCACAACTACCTGAAGATGTAGAGTACAGCAATACTACAGTAAGAAAGCAATACTGAAGTAAGCAAGGCAACAGCGAATAACTTCGTCATCTTCCAAGATTCAGAAGATACTTCAAGATCTTAGAATAACAAAAGACGAGCATGAAAGCCATTATATTATATGAATATGTTGAAGTGCTAGTTAAGAAATGTGATTAGGAAAGAATTAGATTTTTTAAAATCATGTTAGGAACAGAAATCAAGCCTTCTACAACGTCCAATACATTTATTTCCTGCAATAGAAGCTGAACGGGGTACATCATGCATGCTCACATCCCAATACGTGGCTCACTGGTGGGAAGAATTCTAGTAGGAGTTCTAAGTGAGAAGTATTTGGGCACAAGGTCTCATAAAATCATCTTCAAATACCACCAACTAAATGATATTAAAGATCATCCTCCTCTCCATCAGTTGGGACGAATATGCTATTATACATGTAGTTCTTTTTCCACTTTTAATCTGTTGATTCCCTCAAGGATTTACATTACTACATCTTTGTACTATGTCTTTATCACATCCTGCTGATACAAACCCCAATCAATCTTTACTGCCTATAAAAAAGAATGTAAGGGGGAATATTTATATCACAACTGAAGCCTTTTTAAGAGAGATCAATTCACCCTAAGACTACCTCTACCTGGTAATTTCTCTTTAATTTTCCCAGTGGGGTACAGAAAAGTGTTCTATGCACAATGATTTTCTGTAATGCAAAATCAGAGTGAGAAATGCCAAAGTCTCAAAAGTGCCGCACTTAGCCTGCTACCATTCAAATATGTACCTGTCTACCTGTGTTACTTATTAGTTATACAGTTCTTCAAGCAACCACTGCTTTTCTTTTTTTTCTATCTCTTGGGATTATAAACTCATGATTGGAAGCATATATGTATCTTCAAAGTAAGAATGTAAATTCAGGGGAAATAAGACTTAATTTAGTCAGTTCTCTAAGTTAAGGTACACACGTCTTGAACACTTTAAATCTGTATCTCAATTGAATATATGTTGACAGTTTAATTGTGGCGGACAGAAACAAACAAAAAACATTGCTAGCAATATTTCCACTTTGTCTTAGGGGAAGAAACTTTAGTTCTCTTCTCCCACCCCCACTCTCCATTTTGAAATTAACATTTTTTATCCATATTAAATTCCATTATATGGAGTTGGACACTATTAAATTGGATGAAATTTGAGATAATATGATCAAAACCTCTCAGTTTACATATGATGGAACTGAACCTTGTGGAGGCTAAATGACTCAACCACAGACCACAGATATGATTGTTACTAGATACTAACTCTTAGTCACGGTCAATGGCTTCTTCAGTTGGTATAATTAAGCTGTAGGGTATTAGGGTTGAACTACTAAATTGAAACAGTTCATGGTAATCTAAAATTTACAGATATGCCCCAAGCCCCATTAGTTTAATTTTCCTTGGGTAACTCCCTTTTGTCACCATTAACAGAAGGTCAAGCATCATCTCGAAGAGCATTCCCCTGCCAACCAAAGTCTTTGCCTAACACGTCTTACGTATCATCTACCGAATTCACTTTAACCAATATATACTAATGTTCTTCAATCGGCTATTCTTCATATACAAACTAAATATAAATTTAGATTCTTTGGTCTTTCATTATTCTTAATTGCTAATTATACCTTAATACTACCACAACTGTAAGAATCAGAGCTCTTAGCTCTGGAAGGTGGGTAATAGGAGAGCAAATATAGTAGCAAAAAGTGAGTAGACAATAACCTAGCAGAAACACTACATAAGCCCAAAGGATGATCACAAAGGGTCAGGACAGACTTTCAAAAAGAAGGGTCACATTTATGGTAAGGGTACCATCTGGATCCCACTCCTGCAGTTTTAAATCTTCCATATCACCTTGCTTTCCTCCCTCTCCTTAATTCCCTATAGCCAAACAGTTGTCAGGTTCCATGGTGATCTTTCTGTAGTTGCTTCTTCATTCTCACACAAACCATCCATTTAGAGTCTAGTCATGGCAGTGGCCTCATAATAATCATCTCTGCCACAATTCTCTCCTCATTGCCAAAGTAACATTCTTTTTTTTTTTTCAGTTGATGAGTTGCCTTTTATTTTTATTTTTTAGTATAAATTTATTTATTTATTTGGAGGCTAATTATTTCACAATACTGTATTGGTTTTGCCATCCATCAACATGAATCTGCCATGGGTGTATGCTTCCAGTTGCCACTGCATTACCTCCTTCCTAGATTTCTCTAAGAGCCCCCTAGCCTATGTCCCTATTTCCAGGTTACCCTGCTACAGTTAACTCTGAACACACTGACCAAGTGAGAGTGTTAAACCAAGTCAGTTTGCAGCCAGTTAAACCAACCATGCTCTTTCCCCACTGGGGCGCAGTGTGCAGTGGCTATAAACAGCAGCCATTGCCTGTGCAGGTTTCCCCAAGGGACCTTGGGGACAACCCTTGCCATTGAACCTTCACGACTGGCATACTGTCCCCAGTCTTGGCTCCAGACTGCTGCATGCAGTGCCTTTGGAAAGCCCCAGGGCACAGTGGCCAGGGTCCACTTTGGCCAAGCCATAGCATCCATCCACACCAAGCTGCAGAGCAATGAGCATGTAATTGAAGCCCTACACAGGGCTAAGATCAAGTTCCCTGGTCGCCAGAAGATTCACATCTCTAAGAAGTGGGAAATTACTAAATTTAATATGGACGACATTGAAAACATGGTGGCAGAAAAGCAGCTCATCCCTAATCCTGGCCCTCTGGACAAATAGTGGCCTCTGTACTCATGAAAGCCTTGGTGTTGTCCCCTCCTTACACACACCAACAAATCCTACTTTCTGGTCCAAAAAAAGAAAGAAAGAAAGAAAAAGCTAAGGAAATCTGAATAAACCATGGACTTTAGTTAGGGGGAAAAAAAAAGTCAGGTCATATCACTCCTCTGCTCAAAACTTTTCAATGGCACCCTAGTTTCCCTTCCAGTGAAAGTCAAAGTCCTTACAGGAGCCTGCACACTCTCCATACCCCTCTGGCCTCATCTCCTACTGCTGTTTCTTTCATCCACTCAGCTCCAGCCACACCAACCACTTCACCGTTCCCCAAGAAGGCAGCGAGCCACATATACTGTCTCTTCTCTTTGCCTGGAAGGATTTTTTCTGTAATCCATATAGCCTCTTCCATCACTTCTTCCCCTTTCAAGTTCTTGCTCAGGGAGACCTACTCTGTCCATCCTATCTAAACGGAAATACCCACCTCCTCCACACACTCTTGACCTGCTTTACCACACTCTGCTTTTCCTTTTAATAAAACTTACCACATTCTCACATAGTCTATAATTTATTTTTGTCTATTTCTCCCACTAAAATGTGAGCTCCATGAGAACAGAGATTTTCATCTGTTTGGTTAAGGGATGTAACTCTAATGCCTAGAGCAGTGCTTGGCACACAGAACTCGATAAAAAACTATAAATGACTATTACTTGCCTATCTGTATTTAAAGGCTCCTGACAGAATAAAGACTAATATCCTTAATACAGCATTCAAAGTCCTGTATTATTCAGCCCTAGGCTACCTTCTAAATCTTCCTTCATGATCTATATACTATGGAAAAATGGTAATCCTTTCCCCATCACATACCTATGTCCTGTTTGAGCACCCACTCTTCCCTCTATTGGAATGCCCATCCAGCTAGGCACATTTCTACTTCTAGAGCTTCCCTTTAAAGTTGGTTATTAATAAGCCAAATGTGGGCCCTGGTGAAAATGGAGAATTATGCTTTGTTTACTGTCTTCTTAAGACTTTTTTCCCTAAAAGGCATCTTCGAATGATAAAGCACCTTAAGACAAAGAGGAAATTATATTCACATAAAGAATTATCCCAATTACTTGTGACAGAGAACCATAAAGAAAAACACTCTGCTTATGATTTCTTGATTTATAAGTTTCATTCGACTAGAGTGTATATTCTATATAACCATGCACATTTGACTGATATGGATATTTTTCTCAGAGATTTCCCTCATGTAAAACTCTGCTGTCATAAATATCTTCTTGATACCATTACTTAGAACTCTACAACTATTCAGAACAAAAGAGAGAGAGAGAAATGTAGTCTACTGAAAAGAAAAATCTTTAAGAACATTTGAAGAGTTTGCTATTTAGGAGGAGGCAATTTTTGAACACTGCACATTAAAAATACATTGAAATTATTGTGTAAATTACACTTAAATTATCTGATTGGAAAATAAAATATTTCTGCCACACAACTGTATTTACACATTAGTCAAAGAAGAGAAAGGAACATATAGATATCAAGGCAAGTGGGATGAATTGGGAGATTGGGATTGACATATACTCTACTACGTACAAAAGAGTTAACTAATGAAACCTACTATATAGCACAAGGAACTCTACTCAGTGCTCTGTGGTGACTTAATGGAAAGGAAATCTAAAAAAGAGTGGATATATGTATAACTAATTCACTTTGCTATGCAGCAGAAACTAACACAACATTGTAAAGCAACTGTACTCCAATACAAATTAACTTAAAAGACAGAGAAGAGGAGAAAAGCAAGAGAAAAGTAGAAAAATACAAAGACATCTTTGTGGCCAGTGCTCTGGATACAAGTTAATTTCTGCTGATGAAAAGATTTTTAAAAATCCATGTCATCTACCTATTCACCAGACAACATCCATCTATCTACGCATCCACCTCCATTCTACCTCACCATTTGCTTATCTATCCTCCTACCTATTCATCCATTCATTTACCCATGTGTCCATGAACTCATTTATCCATTCATGTAGCCACATATTAATTTATCCCTCTGTGACATAATAAATAGGTTTAGTCTCTTCCCCTGGTTCCTGACACAGAGCTCCTAAATCCCTTGGAATTTCCTGGATGATAGAAAAATCTTTTGTTCTCATAAGGCAACTCTTAGCAAGCTCCTGAACAGCTTCAGAATGCGGCTGGTCACCAGAAAGATCAAGCCATGATCAGAAACTTGGAACGTTAAGCCCCACCCCTCCATCCTCTGGGGAAGGGAGAGGGACTGTGGATTGTGTCAATCAATCACTCATACAGTGATGAAATTGCCATACAATTCTCTACACTATAGGATTCAGAAAGATTTCAGGTTGGTGAATGTATCCAAGTACTGGGAGGGTGGCACACCTCAAACTCCATCTGGACAGAAAATCCTGTGTTTATGACTCTTTCAGACTTTGCCCTATATACTTCATTTGGCTGTTCATTTGTATCCTTTACAATATCCTTTATAATAAACTGGTAAACATAACTAAAGCAAAAATAAATAAAAAAGAGAGAAAGGTACAAAAGGAGAATAATAACAAAAACACCATCAACAGGAAAAAAAGTTCAGAGAGCTATAACAAGTTATCTCTGGACAAGATTAAATCACAGATATTTTTTATGTGAACTGACCTTTAAAACACTTTTAAATGGTTGTATTAAGATAGTCTCATTTATAATAATGTTCTACAGGGATGAGCACTCAAATTTTATCTGAATATTATTTATACATGTGCATGCATCTCTCACACCACTTGCAAGCAGATACTATGGATTCTCTCCTGTGTACAAACTATAGAGCTACTATGGAGTTAAACAACAACAAAAAAGATCACCCAAAAATGTTTATTAGAGTCACACCCCTGAATTAAAAGCACTGATTGAAGTGATTTTAGTAAGCTTTTACTGTGCTAATCTAACTACAATGGTCATTAGGATAAGGGCATATTACATCAATAAGTATAGTGACCATATATTTTCATTAAAATCAACTCTGGAAAAGCAATACACTTGTGAATTAGTCAAGCAGTTAGGGTTTATGAAACTTCATTTGTGATCAGTTATATTAAATATAACTTACTACAGTACTCTCTGAGTACTGAATAATTGTAAAAGTTTTACTCCAGAGTCTCAACCCCTTAGAATAAGAAAAAGGGCTGATTTACTTATAAAACTCTAATGCTGAAGTTCTGATTGAAATACAGGAGTATTACAAGAAAATTAAGTTTTAATTTTCCCACTCAGTCAGGAATTAACAAAAAGAAGCAAGATGTAAAGGTTCAGCTCTCTCATGGCTAATGTCACATGGTAGTACAATATTCTATAAACATCTTTCAGTTACTCTAGTACCACAGAAATTGGATGACTAAATTGCATATAATTCAAAACTCTCACCACCAACTCAAAAACTTAGCCACACTATTTGACAATTTTCTTCTTTTTTAGAGAAAATAAGTTGGTCATCACAATAAAGATAAAGAGGCAATTATTTACCCAGCTTAAGTTTCTTAATCTTTAAGAAGGGTGGAGGCAATGTGATATGGAAAAGCATGTTCAATTCAATTGAGCAAATATTTGAGCATCTACTATGTACCTGTTCAGAGCTGGGCACCAAAATACAATTATAAGCAAGATGAGCATGTGCCTTAGGGAGGTTGTAGTCTAGATGAAGAGCAGATAAATAAAAGAACAATCACAATACAGAAATCCTGAGAGCACTGATCAGGTGGTACTATATTACCACCTCCATATACTATCCAAGTAATGGAAGCCTTTAAGAAAGGCCATCCATCTCAACTACTGACCCAGAATTTGAAATCTCTAGATGACATCCTTGACCAATATTTATTCAGATCAGCGGCAGTCATAGAGCTTCCCTGGTGGCTCAGCTGGTAAAGAATTTGCCTGCAATGCGGGAGACCTGGATTCGATCCCTAGGTTAGGACAATCCCCTGGAGAAGGGAAAGGCTACCCACTCCAGTATTCTGGCCTGGAGAATTCCATGGACTGTACAGTCCACGGAAGGACTGATGCTGAAGCTGAAATTCCAATACTTTGGCCACCTGATGCAAAGAACTGACTCATTGGAAAAGACCCTGATGCTGGGAAAGATTGGGGGCAGGAGGAGAAGGGGGCAACAGAGGATGAGATGGTTGGATGGCATCACAGACTCCATGGACATAAGTGTGAGTAAACTTCAGTAGTTGGTGATGGACAGGGAGGCCTGGTGTGCTGCAGTCCATGGGGAGGCAAAGATTCAGAAATGACTGAATGACTAAACTGAACTGAGCAGTCATAGAAGGAAGTAATTATTCTTCAAAGCACTGCCTTTCAACTTTTCACATCCTGGACTCACCCTGAACTTTACAAATCAGTAACACCAATCAAGGCAATCCAAGGCTTTTTAACTATCTGGCAACCAAGTTGAACATTTTGTTTGGCCCCATTCAAATCCTTTACTATAAAGACTGTTTTAATTGAGTATCTCTCCATTGTGTTTGTTTCACCAGGAAAGGTATATCTGATTTTTAGAACTGAGATCTATGTAGATAGAGATTTGATTCTAAGAAGACAGGAGGAAAAAATTTTGGCTTTCAAAACCATTGAACTATAACTGCCTATATTTAAAATTACTCTAAAATATTCTTTCACCTCTTTTCTAACAGAGGCATTTTCAGATGTCCACATGTCCCCTTAGGTACTGTATTCTTCTATCATCATTAACACTTACAAACAGAAGATAGATCAGCTAGCAGCGTGTTAGGCACTGGGATTTAAAGAGACAGGGCCCTGATCTCAAAGGACAAAAGCCTAGTAGTTGAGAAGATTAAGCCAGAAGCATTAAGCTCCAACTCTCCACCTTACTTTGATGTTGGGAACATCTCAAAGCATACATTTCATCATTTTAATAGAGCAATACTTTTCTATTTCTGTAACCAAAAGGATACCATCTCGGAAGTACTGTCAAATCAAAAGTCTCAAAATCCAATCCACCAGTGAAGTGAAAGTGTTAGTGGCTCAGCTGTGTTCGACTATCTTTGTGACCTTATGGACTGTAGCCTGCCAGCCTCCTCAGTCCATGGAATTCTCCAGGCAAGAACACTGGAGTGGGCAGTCATGAACCCACCAGAGCTCTTGGCTATTACAAATCATAATTCTTGCCACCATTTTTATGACAAGAGAAAAACTCCTTTTGGGATTTGCCTCTCAAGACGTTCTTTCAATATAAAGAACAAAATGTGTATCTACCAAAAATTGAATATGACACCACAGAATAAGGCTTCAGTTTTCTTCATGAAGCAAAAGACCATGTTAGTTCACTGGGTAAGTTTCAAAACTCTGTCACAAGTACTTCTCAAGCTTAAATTAATTGTCTTGCCATGAACTTCAACCTGTAACTACCAGGAGGGATGTCTATGATACAGGAATCCAGCTATCTCTTCTGTGTAATTTAGTTCATGTGTAGCTTAAGGACTAGGGGTGAAGTGTTCAAGAAACTTGTATTTTAGAAAACAAATTCATGGTTACCAAAAGGGAAAGGTGGGGGGAGGGATAAATTAGGGATTAGGATTAGCAGATATAAACTACTATATATGAAATAAACAGTAAGGTCCTACTATATAGCACAGGGAACTATGTTCAATATCAGGTGATAAACTTAATAAAAATAATCTGTAAGAAAATACATATATGTATGTATGCATGTATAACTGAGTCACCTTACTATACACCAGAAACTAACACAACACTGTAAATCAACTATACCTCAATCAAAAGAAATTAATATAGAAATAATTTTTTTTTTTAAAAAGAAATGTATGTTTGCTGGTTAGGCCTTAAAATTCATGCTAATGAACTGGAAGTCAATTAGTACTTAAATTAATTAGAAACAATTGCAGGAATAATCCAGGTTTTTCAGAGTAGTACCTCCTTCTGCAGATACATTTGAAACCATTTTAAATGGGAAAACTGTTGGGGCCTGAAAATTCTTTCTTATTCTACAAATAAAAAGCAACAGAAATGAAAAGAAAGCCAACTTTGCCCAGCATAGTACCTTGTACATAATAGATATTCTTAGATCAATGAGTTAGCCAAGTAAGGCTCGATATTTAATAAATAAATTTTTACCTTCTGTTTTTTTTAAGGACAGACAGAAGCCTCTACCAAACATTGCTTGAGAACTCATCATAGGTTCAGCATTTTGTGACTCATAAAAGTTAAGATGTGACTCCACCCTTAAGGCATTTACAGTCTAACCCAGGAGTGAAAACTAAGCATAGAGGAGATTCTGAGGTATGTTGCTCCTCCTCCTCCTCTTCCACAGGCACTGTCACATGTCCTGCTTATTAATTTCATAGTGGAACCACTACCTGAAATTATCTGTTCACTTATCTATTTACTTCTGTTCCAGCTTCTAGAAAACAAGTTCCATTACAGCAGAGCCCTTAATTTTCTTGTCTTAATCACTTCTGGATCTCCAACACTTAACAGTAGCTGGCACATCATACCTGCTCAAGTATGTGGTGAACAAATTAAGTACAATAGGAATTAGAGAAGAAATAATATAGTTTCATTGAAAAAAAGGGAAAGCGTCAGTTGCTCAATCATGTCTGACTCTTTGCAACCCCATTAAGAAACTATAAAGAATCATACCCTAATAGCTGGGTAGGATTTGAATAGCAGAAAGAGGAGGAAAAGGAAGTGAGATGGGAAGCAGTGTTAACATTTTACTTTAGGGAAGCAGCCTTAGGAAACAAAAGGTTCAAGTTAGAGTGTATGAAATTTCAAGTAAGTAGAATGGTGCGGATGAAAAATGTCACCTGCCAGATCAGTAAACAAAGGATGTTGCCACCATCAAGCCAACAGCCACTGCAGCAGCCCCGGCTGTGCACCCAGAGGGGATTCACAATGGAGAAGAGCAGAATTCTGACCCTAGATAGTTAAGCTGCATATGGAAGGAATGATCTCAGTGAGCCCAGACTCTTGCATCTTCCCACACCTAGAAATGCACTAAATGCATAACATGATGTCTGGTTTTAATTCACAGTAAATTTTGGATGTTGTAACTACCTGGTTTTTGTTGCAAAACTCTTATATCCTGACTCCTCCCTTACCTCTTTGGAGTACTCCCTCAGCGTTATCTGAGAGTCTGTCTTCTGGGCTTAAGTCCTCAGAAATTCTGCCCAACAAAACTTAATTCTCAACTTTTAAAGCTATTTTTTTTTTCAGTTGACAGAGGGGACAGACTAGAGATGGTCTCGAAAACCACAAGGAGTAGTCTAGGCTGTCTGACAGCCACTGAAGGTCCTGATTCAGAGAGAGATGGAAAAGGGATATTTTAGAAAGATGATTTCAGGTGGTATAGGTCCACGATCTCCTACCTGAAGCCCCTGAAGTCAGATGTGTTTTGGAATTCAAAGTGATTCATATTTTGGCTATACTCCATGGGGTCACGAAGAGCGGGACACGACTGAGCAACTAATACAAAGATTCAAGAGTCTGCAGCTGCTGCTGCTGCTAAGTCGCTTCAGTCGTGTCCAACTCTGTGCGACCCCATAGACGGCAGCCCACCAGGCTCCCCCATCCCTGGGATTCTCCAGGCAAGAACACTGGAGTGGGTTGCCATTTCCTTCTCCAACGCATATATTCATAAACCATATGTTACAAAACACACCCAGCGGGATCTGGGATAGCACACTAAATAAATGCATTCAAGGTTAGCAGGGAAACATGAATACTCCACAAAACAGGATAAGTAAAGTTTATCTACGGCCTCAAGCCAGGCTGGGTTTCATGGCCAAATGATAAAATTCTGTTTTCAGAGCTTTCAGATTTTAGCATTTCAGAGAAGGGCTGTAGGCTGTAATATTCAGAATAGATTGAGGAAGGAATCACAAACTAAAAAGGAGGCTTGCAGAGAACAGCAAGTTTGACCTATTCTATCTAAATGCTAGGCACAATTTACTGAGCATTTAGTTTATGCCAAGCACTACACCAAGAGCTTTACATGCATTCCACATTTAAATCCTCACAGTAATCCTATGATCTAGGAATTTACTGTCCTATTTGACAGGTCAGGAAATCAAGGTTTGCAGTCAACAAGTTATTTGCCTAAATGCACAAATATATTAAAAGAAAATAAATTACACAGTTGCAATTAGCATTTAGGTCTGAGCAGAACCCACCTAAAACCTCTATCTACATCCTGAAATCTGCCTTCATCATATATAAGAATACTGGTTAGAACACAAGTTCTTTTTCCATCTTAGCCTTTCCATGTTGACTTTGCTCTGCTCGCAGCACTCACCCCACGCCCTCCTTCTTCATCTAGCCATCTCCTACTCACCTCTGTAGGTCTCAGTTGAGCTGAAGCTGGTCCTGTTATAGTCCCCCATGGTTCCTGACTTCTCCCTTTAGAACACATTCCAGTCGTCAAATTATAATTCCCTATCTATGCCAGTATTCCCTGCTATACTATAAACTCAGTGCAGTGAAGACTACATCTCTTTTGGTCCCCACTGTATCCTCAATTTTTTCCCCCTATTTCCAGCACTGATTGCACCCAAACCTGTCATGATTTACTGAATTGTAGATGCAAACAGAGCAGAGACACAGAGAGAGAGAGAGATCTAGTTGTGAGGTGATAAGAGCTTAGGCTATAATGGTAGAAATGGAAATAGAGAGAAGACAGTTACTATATATAATTTTGCTTAAAATTATGAGTGTATTGTAGCAATTATATGCAGACATATGATCGTTGCTTCTATTAAATAGAGTAATTTAATATCTGTTGTTGTGATTACTATCTTTATAATACAAAATAACCTCTAAATGGCTATGATTATCACTGGAGATATTTCACCTCGAATGACTTGCCATGTATCTACTTCAAGAAGCTTTTATAAATAACCACATCATTTAGTTTTCTGATGTAGCTGCAAAATTAATCTGACAAAACAAAATAATTCACTCCTCTTAATGGCCACCCACTGCAGTATTCTTGCCTGGAGAATCCCATGGACAGAGGAGCCTGGTGGGCTATACTCCATGGGATCACGAACAGTGGGACACGACTGAGCAACTAACACAAAAATTCAAGAGTCTGCTGCTGCTGCTGCTGCTAAGTCGCTTCAGTCGTGTCCGACTCTGTGCGACCCCATAGACGGCAGCCCACCAGGCTCCCCCATCCCTGGGATTCTCCAGGCAAGAACACTGGAGTGGGTTGCCATTTCCTTCTCCAACGCATGAAAGTGAAAAGTAAAGGGGAAGTCGCTCAGTCATGTCCGACTCTTTGCGACTCCATAGACAGAAGCCCACCAGGCTCCTCCGTCCTTGGGATTCTCCAGGCAAGAGTACTGGAGTGGGGTGCCATCGCCTTCTCCGATTCAAGAGCATGAATCTCCTAAAACTGAAAATTATATCTGAGTTGTGAACAAGGTATTATTACAACATACTTTTTGGAGGAAAAGATAACTAGAGTCAACCAATGATTTAATTTCACTATTTTAGTGCTTTTAGCTAATATTCTTGAATTTGTAAACAATTCCCAAATTAGAAACAGGTTGTCAGCTAAAAGTTCCATTGTGTAGCAGGTGTTTAGCTCCTGGAACTCAGGTTTCCCAAGGTACAACTAGTAAAAATGACTTCTTAAGTGAATGTGGACAACCTTTCCCCCATGAAAAACAAAAATAGTTTATTTGGATTCATACAGGAAGGGCGTTTAAAATAACTAATTATAACAAATACTAACACTTAAAAACGTAAGCAAAACATGACTATATGGTAGACAAAAATGATTTAAATTTTCAGAAAACTTCAAAAGGATCTTTCAAAGAATTTAGGAGGATTAGCAAAAAATTATTAAATTTGGTAACCTTCCATTTTTTCCTCATTGGCTTCAGATTCTATATTGATTACTGGTAACTCCCTTTAAAGCTTCTGTCCTATAGGGTCCCTTAAATGGTTCTTTTCTTAGTTTCCATTTAGATAAGGAATTCCATCTGAAGATAGTGACAGAAATTCTGTCAAAATAAAATAACACATTGCAGAAAAATCTCATTTATGTCACTCTGTTTTACAAATACTATCATAACAAACTAACAAGTAGTTTTAAATTCCTGACTTTTTTTTATGATTTTAGGCAAAGCAACAAGTATATTAGCGTTTATTCTGATAGACCTCAAATTTCTTTCACTCTAACAGTGTTTTTCACAATCGACTTTTCATGTTTTGAATCAACCGAGGTGGAGTTAAGCACTTCAGATATTATGAATATTCATTTATTTATTGGCTGTGTTTGGCCCTTCGTTGAGGCACGTGGGGTCTTCATCGTGGCATGTGGGGCCTATCACTGTGGTGCAAAGACTCTCTAGTTGTGGTGCATGGCCTTAGTAGTTGTGATATGTGGGCTTAACTGCTCTGGGACATGTGGGACCTTAGTTCCCCAAGCACAGATCAAACCCTCGTTCCCTGAATCGCAAGGCAGATTCTTAACCACTGGACCACCAGGGAAGTCTCAACTACACCTGTTAAACAACAAGGTCCTACTGTATAGCACAGAGAATTACAGTCAGTATCATGTGATAAACCATAATGGAAAAGAATATGAAAAGTAATATATATATATATATATATATATTTGTATAACTGAGTCACTTTGCTATATAGCTGGAGTTAATAGAACATTGTAAATCAACTATATTTCAATAAAGTTTTAAAAAAAGAACGGCAACTATAAAACTAAACTAGTAACTATATTAGCCTCTGAAGCCTGTATGTAACATGTAATCACTTTATCAATTACAATATAAAAACCAATTAACTTTTTGCCTGAGAAGGTATAGGCAACTCAAAAACTACTATAATGGTCCTTATACAAGTACAGGTCAAGAAGGATGACTCAAACTTTCCCTTTTTTTTTTTAATATTGCAAAATCACAGTCATTTTTCAGTCAAATGATTTCTATATTTAAAAAAAGTTCTTTTTCAATTTCTTCTAGACTTTAAGACAACAGTGGTATCTCCTATCCATCAATATATAGATCACATGCTGCACAAAGCTGAAAAATGTGATGGGGCTATTAACCTCTTCTGCAATTCTTTGACACCAACAAAGGCTGCTGACCAGAAAAATCACGTTCTTTCCTGGAGGTTCTGAAAAAACAGTAAAAGACACATAGATATCTCAGCATACAATACTTCAGCCATCTTAAACTTGCCAGTAACACTCAGATATCAATGAGCAGTGCTCTTGGATAAAACAGAGAAAGTCTAAATTATAGAGGGCAATTTGAGAAGTTCCCAACTTATAGCATTTGTTCAAATTTATATTTTCCGCACTGCTAAGTAATTCGGTTTCCTAACAGGTTGTTAAATTGGGATTGGGAAGGTTGAAAAACATTACTATGAAACTGACAGAAATATTTATAATCAGTAGATCACTGAAATACAAATATAGATGTGCTTTCAGATTTACAGAACTTCTCTTCCTGTATTATCATGAGTTCTAGTCCCAAATTAATAAGCCAGCATCAAAATCACAGCCAGGTGTTTTACAAAATTCCTTGAGTTCCCATCAAGTATCATTCTATTTGCTAAAAAATGTTATGCTTATTTTCAGCAAATTTACTTATTTCATGGCCATATCATCAATGTGTGTTAATCACTCAGTCGTGTCTAACTCTTTGCAACCCCATGGACTGTAGCCTGCCAGGCTCCTCTGTCCATGGGATTCTCCAGGCAAGAGTACCGAAGTGGGTTGCCATGCCTCCTCCAGGGGATCTTCCCAACCCGAGATCAAATCCAGGTCTCTCACACTGCAGGCGTCTTTACCATCTCAGCCACCAGGGAAGCCCAAGAATACTGGAATAGGTAGCCTATCTCTTCTCCATGGGAATCAATACTATCAAAGTTTTGGACACACATGGGCCCTTTACAGTTATGAAACAACTCGTGCAGACTCAGTTCTGGTAGTATATTTTGCTATAGAGAGAAAGTTCTCAGTGATGGCTGAATTCACAATTCAGACTACAGACTCTTATTTCATCTATAATACACTTTTAGACTAGCACTAATTGTATTCTAACTGTGTCCTCCTTGGAAACACTTTCAGTAGAAAATATACATTCCAACCCAGGATGTGAAAAACCTGGTCTTCCCTTTCTGCAGGCAGGGCTGGCTACCCTAGAAATGGTACATAAGGGGACAGAAGAGAGAGAATCAGCCACTTATTTCAGTTTATTTCAGTATAAGATAAGAGGGGATCCAGCTTCTATGATATTTTAACTAAGGAACAGAGGATAATATATAACCCTTTCCATTTAAAAAAAATTGTCTCGTGATCTAAATCTCTTCATAAAGACTGTGTGAAGAGTACTTAGAGTGAATCTGTTCAAGAGTTTAAGTACAAACTTGTTCTACCAAGTTGAAAAAAAGTCTCCATTTCCAGATATCCACTGAGTTCTTCAAATCTCAAATTTTGCAAACTATACACAAATGCCTTCCTAGGTAACTTTTTAAATAGTGACCATTTCTTTTAGGAAGGTACCAGAGTGACCTCTTCCTTTCTAGTAATAATACAACGTGCTAAGAGAGGCATTTTATTTTATATGAAATGCAGAAGTGAAACTTTCTGTTGGCCCAAGGATATGAACAGTGACTAAATATGAGCATGTAAGACACAGATATTGAAAGGGAAGCAAAGTTTTAGTTTTAAAACTCAGAAGGCAATGAAGTGTGGTGTCTGTCAACAGTAGCCAATAGTTCTGAGTCCTTGCCTCAGCGAGAGTATGCTTTAAAGAATCTGGAAACATCAAAAAGTGGTATTTTTTTAATTCTTACCTTTCTGGATGCCACTGCCAAGGTCTTAGTTCATACCTTAATTATAGCATTTATCAAAGTATGTAATTTCCCACTAGAAAGCACAGATGTCCTAAAGGAGGGACTAGCTCTTAAATAGTTTGGGATAGACTCTTGACAGTCCCTTGGAGTGCAAGGAGATCCAACCAGTCCATCCTAAAGGAGATCAGTCCTGAATATTTATTGGAAGGACAGATGCTGAAGCTGAAACTCCAATACTTTGGCCACCTGATGTGAAGAAGTGACTCATCTGAAAAGACCCTGATGCTGGGAAAGGTTGAAGGCAGGAAGAGAAGGGGACGACAGAGGATGAGATTGTTGGATGGCATCACCAACTCAATGGGCATGAGTCTGAATAAACTCCGGGAGTTGGTGATGGACAGGGAGGCCTGGCGTGCTGCAGTCCATGGGGTTGCAAAGAGTCAGACACGACTGAGTGACTGAACTGAACTGAATTGATGCGATATAAATGGGTAAAAAATGGCATCTATATACTGAGCCTCTGTGGTCCACCTCTTTGGGATTCTCCAGGCAAGAATACTGGAGTGGGTTACCATGCCCTCCTCCAGGAGATCTTCCCAACCCAGGGATCGAACCAAGGTCTCCCACATTGCAGGCAGATTCTTTACCATCTGAGCCACCGGAGAAGTCTTTACAGCAGCTAACACTCATTAAAAGTCCACAGGTTCCAAAATACAAATTTCTGCACATCTAATTGTTTTAAATATCACCCCAATAAGCAGATGTTCAGCCATTAGTGCCTGTCTGGTTTGCATACACTGTGAAACTACACCCAATATCTGCTAGCCAAAGATAAAAATAATCCCTATAACTATAAAAGACCCCATCACTGCTGTTCTCTGGAACTCTCTGACCCAAAGAATCCCCATTGTGCCACGGGGTGACTTTACCTAGACACACATGCTCCCTCTATGATCCTCCTCACTCCCAGGTGTTCCCTTGCCCTCCTCCTCATCTGGCCGTGACCTCCTGCTGTCGTCTCTGGAAGGTCTCAGGCTAATGAGGGGGCTTGTCATGTGCAAGTCAGTGACAGTGAAAACTCAAAAGTGCTAGTCGCTCAGTCGTGTCCAACTCTTGGCACCCCATGGACTGTAGCTCACCAGGCTCCTCTGGCCATGGCATTCTCCAGGCAAAAATACTGGAGTGGGTGCCATTTCCTCCTCCAGGAGATCTTCCTGACCCAGGGATTGAACCTGGGTCTCCCACACTGCAGGCAGGTTCTTTACTGGTTAAGTCAGCAAGGAAGCCAAATATGCCACAGTGTCACCCAAATAAAGCTCCCTGTGCACTACTGTCATCCTGTGGTCATACCTTTTTCCCTTGATCAGCCCCCAAATCCCGCAAACTCATTATACAATACTGAACTAATGGTCCTTGGGGCAGCTACACATTTCTCAAATGAATTACTGGAAGCTGGCAATTCCTCAGTTTAAACAGAATCTCTCTCAGGTTTGAAAATAGCCCTTCCCACCCCTGAAACAGTCCATCACATAAAGCAGCAGTCCCCAACCGTTTTGGCACCAGGGACTGGTTTCATGGAAGGCAATTTTTCCACGAACTAGGGGTGGGGTGGGGGGATTGTTTCGGGATGATTCAAGCACATGATATTTATTTCTACTGTTATTACATCAGCTCCACCTCAGATTATCAGGCATTAGATCCCAGAGGTTGAGGACCCCTGACATAAAGAACCTCTGGAGCAGAACACTGGTGAGCACAAAGCTGAAAGGGTAAGAGAGAAGGGATAGGAAGCCATAATATGGATCCCAACAACAAAGGCATAATTAGATTTTTTTTTTATTGAGGGTTGACTATGTTCCAGATATCATACCAATATTTTAAGATTGAATTTATGCAACAACCCTTACTGTATATTCCATTATTTATCCTCATTTTACAAATGGGGAATCTGAGGCTTACTGATATAATTTAATCATGGCTTATAGATGTTAATAGATGAAATCTAGATAACCCAGATTGTGACTTCTGAAAGCCAATGTTCTTAAACAATATATAGATCACATATCAAAGAAATGAGAGCACCTAAAAACTCAATGACAGCTAAAGAAGTATCAGTAGTCAAAGAAAAAACAGGGTTGATTTTAGAAAAGAGAACATGTAATAGTCATTTAGGGACACCACAGCCAGCTCAGCTGAGGGCAAGAGAGTGGAGAATTAGGAAATTAGTAGTCAAAGAGAACAATATAGAAGAATTTTAAAACCAAGAAAATAAATCCACAGAGAAAAATTCAGATGAGCAAAGAATGAACATCACCCTAAAAACCGGAAATTAACAGTTAACCTTCAGAGACATCCCTGGTAGTCCAGAGGCTAAGACCCTATGCTCCCAATGCAGGGGCCAAGGTTCAATCTCTGCTCAGGGAACTAGATCCCACATGCCACAACTAAAATCCCTCATGCCACAACCAAAATTGAAGATTCTCATGTGCCGCAACTAAGACCCAGGGCAGCCAAATAATAATATATTTTTAAAAACACTTAACCTTCAAAGTATAGTCATAACACTTACCTAAACATGCCTTAAGAAATATATGTAATCTCTATGGTTTCCACTGACCAATCAGACTAGCTGACTAGCTCATCACTACCTACTAGGCCAACAAAAAGTGTGTGTATGTGTGTGTGCACTGACAGGCAAGGGAATCATTCAGGAAGGAATTATTATATACACACACCTCTGAAAGCTACATATTCAGAGGCCATGGGAGTTTGTTGGAAAGTGACCTCCCCACACCCCAGTGAACTGGTTGCTTGTTAGGTGGGGAAATAAAAGAAGAAGAAACAAATAGGAAGCTTATTTTAAAAATCAGTGTGTAAATATATTGCAAAATTTAATCAAAATTTTATAAAAAAAAAAACCATAAATTAGAAACTAAACAAAGGGACATCTGGGTCCCTTTTCCTCCTCTGGAATACATGGCTCCAAATTTTGTCTCCTAATCAAACTGGTACAGTTCAAAGTATAGTATTTACATCCTGA
>SJXQ01010220.1:96014-128224 GCA_006408695.1 Aepyceros melampus | reverse complement strand
ATATAGATCAATGGAACAAAATAGAAAGCCCAGAGATAAATCCACACACCTATGGACAGCTTATCTTCGACAAAGGAGGCAAGAATATACAGTGGATTAAAGACAATCTTTTTAACAAGTGGTGCTGGGAAAACTGGTCAACCACTTGTAAAAGAATGAAATTAGATCACTTTCTAACACCATACACAAAAATAAACTCAAAATGGATTAAAGATCTAAACGTAAGACAAGAAACTATAAAACTCCTAGAGGAGAACATAGGCAAAACACTCTCCAACATAAATCACAGCAGGATCCTCTATGATCCACCTCCCAGAATATTGGAAATAAAAGCAAAAATAAATAAATGGGACCTAATTAAAATTAAAAGCTTCTGCACAACAAAGGAAACTATAAGCAAGGTGAAAAGACAGCCTTCGGAATGGGAGAAAATAATAGCAAATGAAGCAACTGACAAACAACTAATCTCAAAAATATACAAGCAACTCCTGCAGCTCATCTCCAGAAAAATAAGTGACCCAATCAAAAAATTGGCCAAAGAACTAAACAGACATTTCTCCAAAGAAGACATACAGATGGCTAACAAACACATGAAAAGATGCTCAACAACACTCATTGTCAGAGAAATGCAAATCCAAACCACAATGAGGTACCATTTCACACCAGTCAGAATGGCTGCGATCCAAAAGTCAACAAGCAATAAATGCTGGAGAGGGTGTGAAGAAAAGGGAACCCTCTTACCCTGTTGGTGTGAATGCAAACTAGTACAGCCACTATGGAGAACAGTGTGGAGATTCCTTAAAGTCTATTTTAAAATCAAATAAATACATAACACAATCCTTGAGGCAGGAGTGAGCATGACACTGCTGCCAAGACCACTGATTGCAAAATCTAAGGAGGACATGCTTTCAGAGTAAAGGAAATGAAAACAAAATTAGGAGAGAATGTGTGTATCAAAACCAACTCAAGTTCAGGCTGTGAATTGCTCCAGTTCGCCTTTCTCATCTCTCACATGCATGAGCTTTGAAATATGTACTGGGGAGTGCAAGTGTACCCACACAAACACATGAGCAGGAACACACACCCACTCACACACACACACACTTCATGGCAGGGAGCCAGACCAATTCAAAGATAAGTGATCAAAAGGGACAGAAAGAGAATCTATACATAAAATTTGCAAAAAATATAGATGGACTTCAGATGTTATTCTTCATAGTCTCAAATAAATCACACGTGATCATGTGAAAAGAGGGCTTCTCATGTGCCTCAGTGGTAAATAATATACCTGTAATGCAGGAGACACAGGAGACGTGGGTTCCATCCTTGGGTTGGAAAGATCCACTGGAAGAGGAAACAGCACCCCACTCCAGTATTCTTGCCTGGAAAATTCCATGGACAGAGGAGCCTGGTGGGCTGCAGTCCATGGGGTCACAAAGAGTTGCACACAACTGAGCAACTAAGAATGCAGGCATGTAAAAAGAGATCAAAGAAGGTATACACCTAAACTAAAAGAACTAAAAACAGTGGCAGCAGTACTTTGATGATAAGCATGGGATGGTGAGGGGTGGCATGAGCTTCATCCTCTTCTATCATAGCAGGAAGTCAATAGATAGTATCTAAAATAGATAAGGTAAGACACAGCAGTATAAGCTATTACTTGGAGATATGGAGCAAACTACCAGACAAAATAGTTAAAAGGGGTTGCCACTGGTAAACAACACTCGGGATGGAAAGAGATGGGGCATGAGATGGTCACTATTTATTGCAAGCCTTTCCATACCACTGACCTTAACTACATACATATCCTATTTCAATAAAACTAAAATCCTTTTAAGAAAAGAAAAAAAAAAAAACCTTTTTAAGGAAAAAAAAAATCATGGGGACTTCTATGGTGGCCCAGTGGTTAAGAATTCACCTGGAAATGCACGGCACCCGGGTTCTATCCTTGGTCTGGAAAGATCCTACATGCCACAGAGCAACTAAGTCTTGGAGCCACAACTACTGAAGCCCAAGTGCCTAGAGTCTGTGCTCCACAAGAGCAGCCACCACAATGAGAAGTCCACGCACCACATCTAGAGAGGAGCCCCCACCCACTACAACTAGAGAAAGCCTGAACACATCAGTGAAGGCCAAGCATAGCCAGTTAAATAAATAAAAGAAAAAATCCTTTTAAGATCCTTTAAGAAAAATGATGAAAGAAAAGGAGGAAGTATAAACCACACTGGAAGAATTCTAGAAAGAAAAGATGAAAAATATACATAAAATTTACAAAGGAGGCAACAATAATAAAGAGAATAAAACATTTAAAAAACAAAGTTAGGGACAAGGCTGATACCCTTGAGGAAGTCAAATAAAACAAAATTGCAACAACGATATGTCATGATTATAGAGAATACAACACACACAGAAAATAAAGGAGAGCCAGAACAGTGGAGTTCAGTTCAGTTGCTCAGTTGTGTCTGACTCTTTGGAACCCCATTGGACAGCAGCACGCCAGGCCTCCCTGTCCATCACCAACTCCCGGAGTTTACTCAGACTCATGTCCATTGAGTCAGTGATGCCATCCAACCATCTCATCCTCTCTTGTCCCCTTCTCCTCCTGCCTTCAATCTTTCCCAGCATCAAGGTGTTTTCAAATGAGTCAGCTCTTCACATCAGGTGGCCAAGGTACTGGAGCTTCAGCTGCAACATCAGTCCTTGCAATGAATATTCAGGACTGTTTTCCTTTAGGATGGACTGGTTGGATCTCCTTGCAGTCCAAGGGACTCTCAAGAGTCTTCTCCAACACTGCAGTTCAAAAGCATCAATTCTTTGGCATTTAGCTTTCTTTATAGTCCAACTCTTACATCCATACATGACTGCTGGAAAACCATAGCCATGACTAGATGGACCTTTGTTGGCAAAGTAATGTCTCTGCTTTTTAATGTGTTGTCTAAGGTGGTCATAGCTTTCCTTCCAAGGAGTAAGCATCTTTTAATTTCATGGCTGTAGTCACCATCTGCAGTGATTTTGGAGCCCCAAAAAATAAAGTCTGCCACTGTTTCCACTGTTTCCCCGTCTATTTGCCATGGAGTGATGGGACCAGATGCCATGGTCAGTGCACAGTGGAGTGATGCAGCCAAAGTCCCAGAAGAGCGAGGGTTAGTACCAGCTCTACCCTCCTACAACAGCTTTGTAATAAACTCATTATTTAGCAGAGTTCAAAAATCTCAGAATTCAGTATCTAGCCAGATAATCACTTCAGTTTGTCAAGAATGCTGTGAAAAGTTTGGGGATTTTCTTTTCTTTTATTTTTTTACTGTAAGCTTGTATTCTATAGAAAGTCTACCTTGATTATGTGCAAGAACAGAAAATGCTAGCAAATATTATAACATTTGAATAGACTGTTGCATCTAAAAGTAACCTGTATAAACACATCAGTAGTAGACTAAAAGAAAAAGTTATTTCTGAAAAGGAAAAAAATATAGATAATTTAAAATAAACTGAGACACACTCTTCTCTACTTCATAAAATTTCTCTGATATTTCACCCATCTAAGTATCCAGCCAGCACAGTAACACATAAGAATTCAATCATTTTGAATCAACAGAATATTTACCATATACAAAAATTATACAACTATTTTCCTAACCAGTGGCTAATTTTCCCTCTTATCTTACAGTGGGATAGCTGAGGAGCGTAATCATGGGAAGTTACATGTTATCCAAAAATTCATTAGCCCTTCAAACTCAGGGCTATAATTCACACAAAGCAACAAGAGAAAAAATGGAAATTCTTTTTTGCTCATCAAAGGCAATCAACTTAAATTTTAAAATATCAAGAAAAACATGGCAGACAGGACAGCAAAGCAGAAATTTGCAATAAAAATCATGATATGGTATACTCTTCTAAATATGAATTCGAACCACTTGACTATTATACATTTTATCATTAAAAAGACATAAAGCATCCTTGGTTCAGTATATTATTTTTTCAATATAGTAGGGACAAAAGTCAATCCAGCAAACTCCTAGGGGACAAATGGCTTTATTCGTCCTACCTTGAAGGCTCTGTTGCATCAGAGTAAGCCTAGGTAGCTGAATGACAGTTCATCTGCATTTGAAAAGAACTGTTAGGATTTGGGAAACATTCTAGAGTCCCCCATCAGATCTCACTTATAAATGACACTTAGCAACTTTCTTAACAAAATTCCTACCAAAAATGCAGAAACTGAGACAAATGTCAAGGTACAAAGACATAGAATCCCTTAAGACTACCTAAAAAGACCATAAATGTTCCAGGAAGTCTACCCCTGGATAAAGTTTTCCAAAAAATCTGTAATATAAGAACTCAATCACTATATTTTAAAATAATTCCCTATTTTTCCATTTCCACAAAATAAAATTTCCATATTTAATAAATGCCTTAATCTCTCATGGAGAGAAAGTTGAAATAATTTGTGATTAGTCAAATCTGGAAAATGAGAAAACAATCTGTCTGACTACCATAGTCATCCAGTAAGCAATTTGAAGGCATGTTGGTCCCTTAACTATGCCCAGAAACAGCAGAGAAGTGACATGCTATCTAGAATTTCATTTCAGAGCATGGAAAATGAGCCTTCACTGTATAGTACTGTACAGATATGGTAAGGTTCAGTAGGTGGGGTTACTCTTTAAGAGTGAAAGAATTATTAAGTGAAGAATAATTAAAGTGAAGAATTATTAAAAGTAAAAATTATTTTCAACATTTTATTGTAACCTACAACATGAAAAATAATTCATCCATTAATCCTCTGATATAGAACTAAGGCCTTTTGTTTTAATAGAGGCTCCACAGCAAGAGTTCAGAGCAGTCTTCCTTTCATAAACAACACCTTCAGTGCATTCTCTACTATCTGCATTTTCTTTAGAATACAGAACTTAAAGATACCTTCAAAGCCATAGAAATCCTTTTAGATTTTTGTTATTTTACTCCAGAATTTCAGTTGCCTCATCTGTGCTTAATGCAATGGGCTATCTTTTCAGCTGACTTATTAATTCATGCAAAACACTTCTACTTAATTTTCATACCAGTATTTCCTTTTCCTCACACTCATAGTTCATCAGTTTCATGATGTTTAAGTAAATTATATAATTACAATAGCAATTATAGATGGCAATATCAGTTTGGGAACAAATAAACCAACTCTTTGGTAAGCAATTCAACAGATAGGAACAGAAGGCAGTTTCTAAATTATTAGAAACCAATGCTTTAATGCTATCCATCATTTGCCTCAATAATCAAATTGCCTAAGCTTAGAAATTGCATTTCACCATTTTTGGATAAGAAATACAAAATGATTTTTTATTAGTTAATTACTGCTTATATTAACCCATTTTGGAATATATCCTTCTCTCAAAAGGTCATAGACAAGCAGTCACAAACTTAGAAGAACCACTCTTGTCCTATTTGCCTACCCTCAACGCCAGAAGCCTCTGCTGTGCTCAGGGAAGCAGTCATGAATAAAGAGAAGCTCTAAAAGAGGTGGGCTCATAAGTGAAGAGGCAAGACTTGAAAAGTAGAAACAGCTTAGAGCAGATTATTCCCAAGGAAGAATCTTAAATCAGAGCTGCTTATATAACCACCCACTCCCCTAAAACAATCTTTCATTGTCTAACTTTATTCACTTTCTTGTGCTACCTGCTGGATATTTTACCAAGCAATACATTTTTGTTAACAGCCATCATTTAAAAATAACAATAACAAAGCACCTGCAGAAACAATTTTAGCATAACTTAGCTCCTTCTGATACTTAGGAGGGAGAAGTTATATGACAGAAATGAGGAGCTTAGGAGGAGGAGGTAGGGAATTCTGGAATACTGAGGAACATGGAAGATCTGGGAGGGGGGAATCACAAAAGGAGGGTTGTCATCTGAAGGGAAGGGCCTCATTATATAGAAAAGGGGTACACAAAGGGATTTGGGGAATCCAAAAGATAAAATTCACCAATTTCAAAATACTGCCAAGGGTCAGTCTTGTACCTAGAAAAGAGATAGGAAGAATCATTGATCCTATACCACATGGTACATGATTGCTCCCAGAGCCCAGACTCATACTATTAATAAAACAATGCCCTTGAAACGCACATGAAACATACATTAAGTGGGATTTGAAAAGGAGGAGCTACCCTGGGAACCTAACCTCCTTGCATGTTTCCAAGGAAACAATGCTTTCAGAGAAATAAAAAAGAAAAATGTCTTACAAACACTTTTTGGAATACAGTGTGTTCCTAGTTCCATACGAAAGAATGCTCATAGGGTAAAATTGAAAATGTAGGAGATTAAAGAAAGTTACCATTTGCAACAAAGCAGTAGTTGTCATTAAACCACCATCATGATATGCTACAGCAATGTGTCAACCTTTGCTAACTAACCTTTGACCCTTTGGATAAAAATTGCACACACTAAAAGGATTTTGACACACCTCCACTCAAGGATTCTTTGTGCAACACCTCCACCCAGGTTAGGTTAAGGTGAGGATATGTCATTTTCTGTCTGTTTCAACTGTTAGTCACAATTTTCTAGAGTTTTTTTCAGCTTGCATTAAGAAAGCATGTAGGTTTTTGAATACACTTTTTCAATCAAAACACACAGACCCAGGACATTTTTATATCCTCCTCTAGGAGTCATCCTTTCCTCCCACATAGTAGAGGGGGTTTTTGGGTCTAACAAGCTACCTCGGTACCTAGTAATGATATCTCACATTCATCTAAAGATACTATGTCCAAAACTAAACTCCTCTTCCCACCTACTTCCCCCTCTCCCTACTCTACCATGCCTGTTTTTCCTTCTCCATTCCAGATCCTACCCCAAATCAGTCAATCACCAAGGCTGGCAGCTTCTACATACTAATCTTCACTCCTATTACCACTGGCCTAGTTCAGCTGTTCATTTCATATCTCCACTGGCACCCCACTCCAGTATTCTTGCTTGGAGAATCCCATGGACAGAGGGGTCTGGTGGGCTACAGTCCACGGGGTCCCAAAGAGTCGGACACGACTGAGCGACTTCACTTTCACTTTCACTACTATTATAACTTCTCTGGTCTTCTAGCCTCCAATCTCACCTCTTTCCAATCATTTTTCCTCACTATTTTGTTAAACTTTTTGTTCTATACTGGGGTATAGCCAATTAAATGTTGTAACAGCTTCAGGTGAGCAGCAAAGGGACTCAGTCATACATATACATGTCTCACTACTTTTCAACTTGTGGATTCAGCATTAAAAACTCAAATGCATATGGATTCTAAGTAAATGAATAATTCAGTGATGCAGGAAAGTAAATGTCACCTAATACTAGACTCCATGTTGAAATGCAATAAGGGGTAGATTGTGGTAAATCCAAGAATACTTGACCCATTCAAATGTGATCTTATTCAAGGACACTGGACTGCTGACAGTCACAAGGGAAGATGCGTTCAGTATCACAAAATTATGCTGATGTTTCAAGGGAGGCCAGAAATTTGGATTTATATGTGTAAACTTCCCATTTTTAAGAGCTGGCAACCAAATCAAAATGTAAAAATCGTCCTCCCAAGACTGCAAGCCAAACCAAACTAATCTGCAGCCCAGATGTGACCTGCAGGGCTGTCATTTTGCAAACTGTGCATGACATCATTGGTTCTCCAACTTCAGGGTACAGAATCATCTGGGCAGTTTATCAGTGCAGATTCCCAGGGCCCACACCTGAGAATCCAAAAGAATTCTCATTCAGCTGGTTCACTGGAGCTCCAGAATATATGGGTTTTTTTAATAGCAAGCTTTTCTGGTGGCCTTCAGGCAAGTGGTCCTAAAACCACTTTTCAACAAACCTGTATTAAAGGGAATCTAGGGCATTAGAGGGAATGAAAAAAAATGGAAACTGTATTTCTCATCCACTTAAAAGACCTTAAATATCTGCTGTCCCAGGGAAACAGGACTTAGTATCATATTTGTTTCAACTTTAAACAATAGTGCTCATTCATTAACACATTTTCAAGTAACATATGAAACCAGTTAGGTTTATCAAGAAATTACTTTTTTCAATGTACTGGGCATCTCTCATTAATAGTAGGGCAATATAAACTAGTCTTCTAAAAAATCAGGAATATTTCTTGTTTACTAAAAAAAAAAGGTATTATTTGGCTTTTATTTTAATGTTTTAATTGATGCAGTCTATAAGAAAATCCTGAAACAGAGTATACGAAAGTCCATGAATTCATAGTGAACTCCTGTTTTAAATTCTGAATGCATGTTTCCCATGGGGACTATGGTGGGGGCAGGGAGAAAGAAGTACCCAATAATCAGTTCCTAGCCTATTTCAACCCAAATTATTAATCTTCCCTGTCTCTAAATCCCAGCCATTCATATGGCACTAATCAAATATTTATGTGTATACAACTTATAAGGCTTCCCAGGTGGGTTAGTGGTAAAGCATCTGCCTGCCAACGCAGCAGATGTGGAGTTAAATCCCTGGGTCAGGAAGATCCCCTGGAGGAGGGCATGGCAGCCCACTCCAGTATTCTTGCCTGGAGAATCCCATGGACAGAGGAGCCTGGCGGGCTACAGTCCACAGAATCACAAAGAATCAGACATCACTGAGTGAGCATACACACAAACAAGTCATATTCTCCTTATAATCCTTGATAACAAGCACCTATATTTCACAACTCAATACCCTTCAGCACTAAATGGAACGTTAGGAAACTGAACTACACTACAACATTTACTGAATAAGGGAGTAATATCTAAGGGACCTTAAACTGTGTCCCCCTCTATTAGACAAAGGGCAGGGAGGAATGAGTACCAGAGGAAAGAGTTCAGGGCTCTCATCAGCCCCAACACTTGGGCAATAAAGTCGCTTGGTAGGGAGAGTGGGAGAGAGACTTGAGAAGTAAATTGTTTCCAGCACCACCACGTTTATGGAGATCACTGAGAAAGAAACAAAAGAGACTTACTCCTACTCGGGATTGGGTCACCAAGTCTCAAGGCGACATCAGTGGGAAGAGGAGGCAAAAAGCCAGGCAATATTTTTGGATGTGACATACCAGGGGAGCCCGCGCTCAAGGGCCTTTCATATGGCCATGTATTTATAACTCAGAGAATTTCTGTCCTCAGCTTTGGTAGTAACACCCTTCATACTTCAAGGGCTCAAAAGGGATTTCATAAGGATCACAAATCTCTCATGAGAAAGTTGTCTACCAAAGATGATTCATGTCCTATAGACATGAATATTTTTGGAATAATTTTAATAATTAGAATATTTTTAGAATAATAATCTTTTTAGTCTTTTTAGAATAATTTTGTAATCCAACAAGGAGCATAAAAACTTCCCAGCCTGTACCTTGCAAAATAATGTCCTGTTTTTATAGCTACAAACTATTGCACAAAAAATTAATCATTCACTTTCAGTAAAACACATGATAGGCAGTACCTCTACACTCAAGAAAGAGAAATAACCACAAAACATTCTATTTTGGCCTAAGTATCTTTGCCCTCAACTAAATGAAAACACTGAATAACAATTATGTATGCAACAGAAAGAGAGTAGACTTTTAAGGGAGCAGCTAAATCTTAAAATCTTATATATATACATACATACACATATATATGCATATATAATGTATTGTTAATAATTATTATATATTTATGTTTAAATGTATAACATATATGTTTAAATCAATCTAATAATTAATAATGATAATAGATACTATTTCAGTCACATGTTACAAAACCGGCTTTGTGCCAAGAACCAGAACTAGATTAACACATACTTTGATAGTGTGGGTATGTGAAATTCTTTGCATATAGACAAATTTTCATTCCTCTGGCTCTTATCTCTAATTCATTTGGGTCTCTATAGTAATAAAAGCTTTAAAAATTGTAGTAATATAACTAAGTTGACAGTATCTCTTAATATCAAGCTTACTTGTTTAAGCACTTGAGTTCAAATCATAGCCCTAAGATGATTTTGCCATAGTGGGAAGAAATACATTTCTTCTTACATTGTCATAGGAGATTCACATGTGAAAATGGAAATAAACCAACAAATCATGGTAATACTGGAGTGAGGGTACTTTTATCTAGTTTTGTGTATCACAAATCTTGTGGCTTCTCTGGGATTATTCTGGGAACTGCAATTCAGCCTAGAACATGACACATAAGTCTGACAGCAGCAGCCTTGTCTGCTGAGCTACCTGACCTTTAGAGCAGTTATCTATGAGCAAAATGAAAACCACTACCAACAAACAAAAACAAGAAACAAAAACCAAAAAACTTTAGACTTAGAGGCACTGATCTACAGAAGCAGTTGGGAATGAGGGCCAATTACGTCGCTGCCAAACAGAAGCTTTCTAAGTACCCTATTCAGGGCACATGTTTAGTTTCACAAGTTCAAAGCTGTCAAAGTATGCCAAAAGGTATCAGAATTAATAGATGCCTCTCTGTTTACACTACAACAGACCAATTACCACGGAGTACTGACAAAAGATTTTAGACTTTGTGGTATTTCCAGTTATAACAAGTCTGAAGGAAGGTCTGATGGGAAGGAAGGCCTATCACCTTACTCCCCTGTTTGGATACTCTTCCAGGCTTGCAGAAAGGAGTCCAAACTGTTTAGAGAAGCATCAGGCACTCACTGTGATGGAGCAGCTCTCTCCCTTCCCACCACTCTCACTTGTACGACTGGGTCTCCCTGGCCTAACTGTTAAGGCCTTGAACTTGCGCCAACTCCCTAGCTCCCTTGCAGTGGTGTGTAACTGTTCTCACTATAGGGAATACCCTCTCTCCACTCTCTATCACTGCTTAGGCAGGACTTCCTGTACTTTATTTAAGTCTCCTCTATTGCCCATCTTTCCATGAAGCCAGCCCTCGACGCACAGCGCTTTTCACCTGTGCAGTAGCGTTTACCATGTTCGCCCTCTCACCTCTGGTTTGTACACACCAGACTCTTCAAGGCTGGGTTCCTAGTGGCCTGGGACTATTGATTTTCATATCCTAATAATGTTTATCACAGTCCTGGGGTGGGTTTCACCAAAATGCTTATTAAATTATATTAAGTCTTGAACAGGAAGAATTTCAGAGCTAGAACTATTCCAACTGAGTAGCCTGCCCAAATCCTCAGTAGTAAAACTAACCATATTCAGCTCCAAATTAGATGTTTACAGACAACTCCCAGCCAACTCCTCAAGCTCTATTCTTTCTCAGCTAACTCAATCTAATAATGAGGAAATGTGTTCAGATACATTTATTAGACTTTTAAGGTTTGGGACTTTTAGGTAACAGAACTAGACATGGAACAACAGACTGGTTCCAAATAGGAAAAGGAGTATGTCAAGGCTGTATATGGTCACCCTGCTTACTTAACTTATATGCAGAGTACATCATGAGAAACGCTGGGCTGTAGGAAGCACAAACTGGAATGAAGACTGCCAGGAGAAATATCAATAACCTCAGATATGCAGATGACACCACCCTTATGGCAGAAAGTGAAGAGGAGCTAAAAAGCCTCTTGATGAAAGTAAAAGAGCAGAGTGAAAAAGTTGGCTTAAAGCTCAACATTCAGAAAACGAAGATCATGGCATCTGGTCCCATCACTTCATGGCAAATAGATGGGGAAACAGTGGCAGACTTTATTTTCTTGGGCTCCAAAATCACTGCAGATGGTGACTGCAGCCATGAAATTCAAAGACACTTACTCCTTGGAAGAAAAGTTATGACCAACCTAGACAGCATACTAAAAAGCAGAGACATTACTTTGCCTGCAAAGGTCCATCTAGTCAAGGCTATGGTTTTTCCAGTAGTCATGTATAGATGTGAGAGTTGGACTACAAAGAAAGCTGAGCACCGAAGAACTGATGCTTTTGAACAGTGGTGTTGGAGAAGACTCTTGAGAGTCCCTTGGACTGCAAGGAGATCTAACCAGTCCATCCTAAAGGAGACCAGTCCTGAACATTCATTGGAAGTACTGAGGTTGAAGCTGAAACGCCAATACCTTGGCCATCTGATGTGAAGAACTGATGCAAAAGTAATTAGCCTCCAATTAAAATAAATAAATTTAAATAGAAAAAGAAAAAAGACCATGATGCTGGGAAAGATTGAAGGCTGGAGGAGAAGGGGACCACAGAGGATGAGATGGTTGGATGGCATCACTGACTCAATGGACATGAGTCTGAGTAAACTCTGGGAGTTGGTGATGGACAGGGAGGCCTGGCGTGCTGCAGTCCATGGGGTGGCAAAGAGTCGGACACAACTGAGCGACTGAACTGAACTGACTGAAAGTTTGGGATAGGAGGAAAGATAAAAATGCAAAATATGAAGTTGATTTTCATAAAGTAGAAAAACATTATAGTTCATTTCAAAATTTTAGATAAGACTCTGTTATTTCTGAGAAACCAGCAGGCTATTATAAAAGAGGGTGTATTTTGGAATCAGAATCAATTCACCTCTCTGAGACTCATTTCCCCGCTTTGTAAATGTGGGAAACAACTCTACTTCCCACAAATATTTAGGATAAAAATTAAGTCAGATAGTAATGTAAAGCTCTCACAACACTGCCTGGAGCATTTGTAGATGCTCAGAGAATGTTATTTCCCATTCTCCTCCTCACATCTGAGTTGGTGAAAAGTGCTTCATATGATCATTCATACCAGGTTACAGAGCAAGTTCAGTCACAGCCTTCCCTCCCTCTAAGACCTTAACATTCCAAATCAACAACCTGTAAAAGTAACTACCTGCTTTTCCATAATTCTGAACATGTGTATGTGGTGTTCCCTCAGTTGAGAATGTCTTCTCTTTTAAACTTATCAAGCTTTTCTTCATTCTTCAACATTCAGATTCTAATATGACCTTTGCAAAGTCTCTCCCCTCCCTGGCAGGTTCAGTATGTGACATTCCCCAGGAGCATTCTGCTCACACTTGCTTATTACAGGACTTACTACTTTAGACTCATCTGTCCCTCTTTTTCTCACTAAAGAGCTCAAGAGTAACACCTATGTGCAATTGTTTTTATCCCCTCGATATTGTCTCGTCAGAAGGAGGATTTGATCACAGACCATAACATCCATTTATAGTGAGCACAACCGTGAACATAGCCACATGTGCTGCAGAATGAACTGGTTCTCCATGGGGAACTGCAAGTCAAAGAGGCGGGAGTTGACCATATCACTTTCAATCAGGCAATTAAGATTGTAAGGAATGTATGAAAAAAAATGGAAGGAAAGTATGTACTAGTCACTGTGAAAAGAAAAAAAGATAAGAGGTCATTTCAGGGATATGGACTAACATAGCTAATGGCTTCACTTAAATAAAGAGGCAAAACAGAAAAAGGAAGATAAGAAGATTAAAACTTGGTAACTTAACAGTAACCCTAAATATGAACATAAGCTTGGTCCCTACGAGTCGGGTGAGAAGTAGTTACTGATTTTCACGAGTCAAATAGGGAAGTTAACCTTGACCCCAACTGGAACAGAAACCATAAAGGCCAGTCAGTGACTAATATTATTGAAATACAGTCTGGTGATAAGAGAGGCAAGAGTAAACTTCATCATGAGTAAGTAAGCTTGATAAATACCGTGTGTGTGTGTGTGTGTGTGTGCACGCGCGCACACATACATGCACACACGTTAAAGGGGGATGGGTGTGGAGTTAATTTTTATTTTCCCCGAGAAAAGGAAGAATATTAAAACCACTGCCAAAAAAAAAAAAACACTGGCATAAAGTATTTCAGGTTTTAGATGGGTCTCAGATAAATAAATCAACAACTATACTGTTTTAGAAGTACTGCACCACAGTTGGGAGACGTATTTCAGCAAACAGTGACACAGTACTGAACTGAGATGTCAGAGAAGCTTGAAAGGCTTGGCCCCAACTGTGCTCAGGTAGCCCTGGGAGAGGCACATGATTGCCTGCAACTGGATATGGAGAAGAGCAGATAGCGTGAGTTGTTTTTGCAGTGAGAGGCAAGGAAAGTTGTTACTTTTGGCAGTCAGCCAATCCAGAGGCAGAAGCTACCAAAGACTGGACTGTGGAATCTAAAATCTATATAGACGATATCTCAAAATGATGTGTCGAAAGTTGTTGAGGTATCAAGGAACTAGCAGATGGAAAAACAGCCTTTTAAACTCATTAGGATATTTTTTGTTTGTTTGTTTTTAATATAAATTTATTTAAAAACGAACATTTTTCTTAGAGGTCAGAAATGAGAGAAGAGATATCGCTTACAACTACAAAGTTATCAACAGTAGAGCCTAGCAGATAATCCAATAATGAAAAGGAAAGAAATGAAAATAAAATTGTTGAGAGTCAATGAAATAAATGATGCTTCCTTGAAGACATCTTCCTTGAAGATCTGGCCCTGTCTCAATACAGAGGAGGGGACAGAATGGAGAGACACTTTGCGCAGAGAATTCTTTGTCATGGGGGGCTATCTCGCACATCACAGAATGGTCAGCAGCATCGCTGACATCTATTCACTACATGACAGTAGAATCCTCACCTATTTGACAATCAAAAATGTCTGTACACTGGACAATCAAAAATGTCTGTACACTGGACAATCAAAAATTACCAAGTGTCCTCTGGGAGGTAAAAGTGCACCCCACTGAGAACCACTGCTGTAAAGAAAATGAACCTACTTTTGGGGACAGAGGAGTGCTACATCCTTCCTTAAATATTTGTCCAAAGCACCAAGTTCTTTGGGTTAGATGAGGTCAAAAACCAAAGAAGGCCATCAGCAACCATGACCATATTTGGAGGAAGCATGAAATTGTAAGAACAGATAGGAGAGGTATTTGAAAAACAGAAAATTTTTAAATACTCAGTCTGCTTAGTTAAGTGCTGACCAGTTATATTTATATCATTATGTGAGCTTAAGACAGCCTTTGCCTCCTAGTTGGTACAGCAGCTCTATGAAAAGAACGGCACATAGTTCTATGAAAAGTAATAATCAAGGAATTTCAGCTCATTAAGGTAAGTGATCAGAGGGGTGAAACAGCCCATTTCCAGGCACATACTGTTGTATTCGTGATCTATTTTACTCATTACCTTTTGTCTAAAGGTTCCCTTTTCCTTTGGGAGGGATGATGGTTAAGGTTGAGGAACCAGACCTCAAATCACATTATGCACTCCCTATCACTTGGCACCTGAGCCCATGGTTTAGGGCTCTATTACTCGCCAACACATCAACGCAATCATAGCTTGTCACAACACTTTCAGCAGCCTAATTAAAAGAGAGCACTTGGCTGAATATGTCACACTTTTTTAGCAGCCAATCTCTAGGCAAAGCAGGAGGGAGAAGGAAGCAGCAGGAGAAGGTAGGTGGTTCTTGGCACTCCCCTCAACAAGAAACAATGCATGTTGTATACTTGTATAACAGAAGATAGCATTAGCTTTTCCAAAGCAGTTATACTTCACATAAAATTTCACAAACAAACAGAAGGAGAGTGGGGAGGGGAGGAGAGATAGAAACTACCAGATGAACCAGGCAGGATGGCTTCCAAAGTAACTGGTTCGAAAGCTACACTATTCCTGGCTAACAAACAAAAGACAAAAGAGTGAGAGAATCATATGCAATATGCAACAGTGAAAAATACAGGAGGCCTTGTGCTGTGGCGGTGGTGGTTTAGTCGCTAAGTTGTGTCCGACTCCTGTGACCCCACGGACTGTAGACTTCCAGGCTCCTCTGTCCATGGGATTCTCCAGGCAAGAATACTGGAGTGGGTTGCCATTTCCTTCTCCAGGCCTTGTGTTGACCATGACATTATTTGACAGAGACCAGCCTGGTTTTTTGTGCCTTTTTTTTTTTTTTAGTTTTTTTTTTTTTTAATATAAATTTATTTTAATTGGAGGTTAATTACTTTACAATATTGTATTGGTTTTGTCATACATCTGCTTTTTTTTTTAAGAATTATCTTCATGCATCCTTAAAATCCACAGCCTTATCACTTTCATCCTCATGGTTCTCTTCTAGTAAGTCTGACCCACTATTGACCCACTACTTCACGGCAGTGAATCAAAGAATCTTAACTTTTGACTATCAGTGACAATTAAATGAACGGTCCCTGAACTCTCCCTTCTAAATTAGACATAAGCATAGTCAAATCTGGGCTTCCCTGGTAGCTCAGCTGGTAAAGAATCCACCTGCAGTTCAGGAGACCCTGGTTTGATTCCTGAGTTGGGAAGATCCCCTGGAGAAGGGATGGGGCTACCCACTCCAGTATTCTTGGGCTTCCCTAGTGGCTCAGATGGTAAAGAATCTGCCTGCAATATGGGATACCTAGGTTAGATCCCTGCGTTGGGAAGATCCCCTGGAGGAGGGCATGGCAACCCACTCTAGTATTCTTGCCTGGAGAATCCCATGGACAGAGGAGCCTGGTGGGCTGTAGGCCATGGGGTCACAAAGAGTCGGACGTGACTGAGCAACTAAGCACACACACATAGTACAAATCTAGAGCCAGTCCAACCATCACCAGTGCAGAGAATCACTCAGACTTCAGATCCTCAGAGCTACTCTGAAGTTTACAGTCTTACGTAGTATAGGCCAAATCTTGGTTAAAAACATGGATTTTTATAATCACAGTGGTCTTGAATTCCAAATTCACCATTGCATAAATTCAGGCAAGTTACTGACTGACTTTGAATCTTTCCTCCATACCTACAAAATAACACTGTGAGGATCAAATGAGTTACTGTTGATGGAGACGGGGATCTCTGCCATCCATCCCCAAGCACCCCTGTACATTGTTGTTGTGTTTGCCAAGACTGAAAGGCTGGACAACACTTCAGCAAAGCCATCTCCTAAGGCTGTGTTTGTAGCAAGTGACTGTGATGACGAGGTAATAGTATCACTGCTCCCCAGATAAAGAGCAGGCTTGCTTCTGCTTACCATAAAAGTGGGAAGTCAGCCAAGCTTAGTGTTCCCCTCTTGTAATGCCACTGACTGTCTGGGTAGGCATCCATCCTGGGCTACCTTGTGTGACTTAGGACCACAGTGAACCAGCCATGTCATGTTGCCATTCTAGCTACTGCTTTTGTAATGAATAAGAAACCATCTTTTGCCACTGATCCAGGAGTCTTGAGTCTTCCGTAATCATCTAGGAAGCAGTAACAGGATAAAACTCAAACTCTGCAATGTACTTGACAAATACATGCAAGACACTTAGGGTAGCGACTGGCACATATGATCTTGTTGGTTATTGCAAATCCACTCTGGAAAGGCTTGAGTACTACACTCGGTCAGTGAACCAAGGCTACCACCCAAGGAGTATGACAACCCAGAGCAGAGCCAGCAGGGTTCTGCACACAATGCACGGTTAAACCAATGTTGACGTTACCTTCACTAAACTAGACTAACTCAGACTTCAGAAACAGGACAGTAAAACTAACCTATATTTTTTCCTGTTAGCGTTCAGTCTTAAACAGTCATCTTTCATGACTGTCAACTTTTCTTCTAACTAGAACCCAGATGTCATGTATTTATGTTAGGTCAGATTCATTACAGCTCTCAATAACTTTTGACTCCCAGAATGTCAGAGCTGAATGGAACCTTGGAGACTGTTTATTTCAACTTCCTTATTTGACAGAATAAGCTGACAACAAAAGGGAAACTAGATAAATGGCTTGCCCAGCATTACATTTTAAGAAGTAGTTAGCTTACTCTCTATACAACTTCTTTAAATTGCCAGAAACTAACTCCTAAAAACAAATACAACTTAACAGGACTAGTTAGATATCTTATTAACAGCTTATTTCAACTCTGTATAGCATATAAAATACTCTTGTCGTTCAGTCACTAAGTCGTGTCTTATTCTTTGCAAACATATGGACTATAGCATGCCAGGCTCCTTGGGGTTCTCCAGGCAAGATTACTGGAGTGGGTTGCCATTTTCTTCTCCAAAAGAATCTATATGCTAAGTACTAGAACTAGGTGAGACACAGTCTCTGCAGAAGAAGTTTAAGTCTAGCAGCACAATATTTAAACAGTTATAAACTACAGGGACAGGGAGGCCTGGCATGCTGCAGGCCAGGAGTCATGAAGAGTCGAACACAACTGGGCATCTGAACAACAAAACCACATTAAGTGACAAGGAAGCAAGAAAGTGTTACATGTAATACAGAAAAGACTGGAGTTTTTTCCCCCATGGCAGTGGACAGCCAGCTAAGATTTTTTCAAGTAGTAGTTATATAAATGTTGGATATGCAAGAGATAAAATGGAGCAAGTCCAGTAATGAAGTTTTTCTGACATGCCAGGGACATTAAATAAGACAATGGCAGTGGAACTGTTGGAATGGCATTTGAGAAATACAAGTGAGATGACTTGGTGAAAACCTTGTACCTCTCCCACAAGAAAACTATAGTGCTAGGGACTAAAATGGAAAATGTTGATTAAACCCCAAGATCAGCCTCTGCTCCCCTTAATTCCACTCACATCTAAGCCTTTCTTCTTAATCCAGGCTCAAAGCCAATCCACATTCCAGGAGCAGGCCTTGAGTGTAGCTGCTTTGCCACTGGGTAAGGTTTTCTGATCTGGGGTCCCTCAGACAGGACTGCCCCTTCTCTGTTGCCTCTTTTTCATTTTTTTCTGCTGCCTTACTCTTCTTGGCCTCTGGCTCAGTCCTGGGCTCTAAGATTCTATAAAATGAGATGTACCTTGAAAACATGAAGGGGTGATACTAAGAACAAAATGTGACTTCTACTAGTTTAGGGCAACATGGTTGGTGACAAGATAGATGGGAAATACTTTTAAATAAATCTATCACACTCAGTAATTGATTTCATATCCAATGGCAAACCTTCTGCACGTTACCTCTATGGCCAGGTAGTAGCATACACCATTAATAATAGTCACTGCTGCTGCTGCTGCTAAGTCGCTTCAGTCATGTCCAACTCTGTGCGACCCCATAGACGGCAGCCCACCAGGCTCCCCCATCCCTGGGATTCTCCAGGCAAGAATACTGGAGTGGGTTGCCATTTCCTTCTCCAATGCATGAAAGTGAAAAGCAAAAGTGAAGTTGCTCAGTCATGCCCGACTCTTAGCGACCCCATGGACTGCAGCCCACCAGGCTCCTCCATCCATGGGATTTTCTGGGCAAGAGTACTGGAGTGGGGTGCCATTGCCTTCTCCGAATAATATTCACAGAAACCAGTAAAAATGATAGGGATGCCTTCAGGGTTGAAAACAAGCAAGCGATAACAGATTACTTAAAGGGAGGGGGTTGAAAGTACGGGTTTGTAATAGAGCATTTTGATCCACAATTAGCTACAACAGAGCTGGTAGGAAGAGCATGGAAAAGTGGGTCAAGAGCCCTACACAATTCCTAATTTAAAGTGTAACTAATGCCTCAGTTTCATTTTCACAGAGATATGGCCACTTAAAGTTTAGTATTTGGTCTCAGACCTATTCAGCTTATATAAAAATGGAGGATTTGGATCTCTCAGAAATTCACAAGAACATCTGAAAATGGTTTGATGAAGGAAGCACAAGATATACGGAGCAAGCTTGATAATTTAGACATCAGGAAACATGAGTTAGCCCTGCTTCAGTAAAACAAATATATGAAAAGCCAAACCACCAGCATGGATAAAATCCAGGCCATTTTTATTTTTCTGCATTGTAAAATTATTCTTCCCTTTAATAGCTTGTTTAAAGACCATTAGCTACTCAACCAAAGGGGAGGGAAAATGTAAGCTAATGCACTGCCAATGAGAAACAAGCTGTGAGGTCAGCCCAAGAAAAAAGTATTTCTACTCACAAATGTTTTATGTACACTCTGACTCTTCTGGAACACATTGATTTTGTAATGGGAGGTATTAGACCGCAGAGCATATTATTAGAGGAAATGCTTCTGCCATATTTATTTTAATCCATTTTAACTTTAAGTTACTGCCTTGTATCATGGGCAATGTAAGTGAAAATGAATTGGACTTATGACATAAACTTCAGAAAAAAATGCAGTCTTACTCATATGATCTGTAACCACTCTTCAGGCACAAGAATGTCAAGAAAATGACAGGGAGGAGGGCAGAAAGGGAGGAGGAGCCTGAGGTCAGAGAAAGTAATCAACATACTGAACCTGTAGCCTACATCTCCAAGGACACAATCCTCTACATTTGAGGGCTGCAATCATATATAAGCAGGTTTTGAAAAACATTGCACATACTTGGACACCTTATATTGTCTATTTCGAATCAATGACAAATGGAAAAATACCTATTCTACATGAGACATTAAACTAAGTTCTGTGCCTTGCTGAATTTCCTATTTGGTGTGAGAATAAAATCTACCTGGTCTTAACTGCAGTAGCTAACCCGCATGGCACCTCTGTGTGAACTAGAAATAGTAGTCCCCGGAAGTCACAGTCCTGTGACTTGGCAAATGATTTGGTAAGTGTTTTGACCTCTGTGGTCTCACACCCGTGAGCAGGGCTCAACCATACACAGCAACCCTGGTCTTGATTACACATGTAAGTTCAAAATGTCAGTGTGCAGTCTATACCAGGGCCTTGCTTTCTCCACAGAGAATCTTCCTAAGCATCTTCAGCCAACATAATATGCTATTAAGGCTTTGAGATTTTATCAGTGATGGATTTCAAAGCACACAACACATCACCTCCAGAGTTGTCTTTCCCTCAAGCAAAATAAAAGAAGAAAACCTGCCACCTGTCCAGCCCAAACAATTATCAATCATCATCTATTTTGAGGAAAATCAATCCAGCTGATTGGGTCAGCCTAGAAGGTGCAGGCTGGAGATTGGTTAGCAGTCTAAACCTACTTGAGTCTGCAAAGCTCTAAAAATTATATGCCTATCACTGCCCAGCACAATAACAGCACGAAATTGCTGTCTGGAACGTAGTGGTTACACAATTTCGTTAGTAAATCTGTGTGGAGTCTAGGCCTTCTGCCCAAACTGATTTCTCATACTTAACCACTCCACCCATCCCCAGCTCCTCATTAGTGTAGCCTGGCTTTCAATTTTAACCCTACAAATGTCTAAATAAGGAAACTTAATAGTTCAGAGTTCTTTGCAAAGCTTTGCTCACCCAATTATCCACAGGCAGCAACCTAGAGTGTTTTTAAAAGGCTAAAAAACAAAGACAGACACAAAGTACCAAATTGGTCTTTGTATGGAAATTGAAACTAGAGCTAGTAACATGAACTTAGTCATATAGGGCACCTATTAGAGAGTTCTATGAACCCTTGATTGACAAACAATAAGCCAATCCTTTGCCCAGCTATCTACGATATTCCCCTGGGAGGGAATTCTTGCACATAACCCCACTCCAAAAACTGCAAAATGAAGAACATGTGATTACCCAATTAGTGAGTGGAGCCAAAAGTCTTAATTCAGTCTCTTTTCTTAGCACATAGTAGCTGTTATAAGGAGCTTCTCCACACCTGTATGTATAGTCAACCTTTCCAGGTATTTCTACAGAATTAAAGACAGAAGTGAACTTAACTGGAGCTGATACATATGATAGATATGATACTTTATGTGGAGCAAGTTTGAAAGACATTTTGCCATTAATTTAAAGCTGCATTTATATAAAGAGCTCAATGAGATGTACATTAATTAGGCACACATTTAGTTCAGTTCAGTTCAGTTGCTCAGTTGTGGCTGACTCTCTGCAACCCCATGAATTGCAGCACACCAGGCCTCCCTGTCCATCACCAACTCCAGGGGTTCACCTAAACTCATGTGCATCGAGTCGGTGATGCCATCCAGCCATCTCATCCTCAGTCGTCCCCTTCTCCTCCTGCCCCCAATCCCTCCCAGCATCAGGGTCTTTTCCAATGAGTCAACTCTTCGCATGAGGTGGCCAAAGTACTGGAGCTTCAGTTTTAGCATCATTCCTTCCAAAGAAATCCCAGGGTTGATCTCCCTCAGAATGGACTGGTTGGATCTCCTTGCAGTCCAAGGGACTCTCAAGAGTCTTCTCCAACACCACAGTTCAAAAGCATCAATTATTTTTTGAGGCAACCCTGATATTGGAGTATGAGTTGAGTGTCAGAAGATACTGAGATGATCCCAATGAATATGTTAATTCTGAAAGATGTGACAGGGGCATAGTGGTTACTTTTTTTTTTCAGTCAGTCATTTTTAGAGATGCACCCTGAACCACATAGGAGTAAAATAACACAATATCTGGGATTTGCATTAAAGTACTTCAGGAAGGAAAAAAATAAAGGATGGATGAAGCAAATGTTGAAAATCAAAACTACTATATGTAGTAATGGATATAATACCGCATGGTGGTTCATTATACTATCCTCTCTAATTCTTAGTAGGTTGAAATTTCTCATACTTTTTCTTAATAAAGCCTTATTAACTAGCCCATATTACAAATAAAGTGAAAACTCTATTTTAGTTCTTTCACTTTTTGCTGGGGAAAGACCAGCAAATTAAAGGTAGATAAAAATTCCTCATGATTTTGAGCAGATCTTTACCAAAGCACGTGGATATCTATCACAGAAGAACAAATACGTTTTTAAAGATCATACCCAACATCTTTTCTCCCCTTGATGAGCACCAGAATTGCTAGGGGACTGAATCAATAGCCTGCCTGAAGAGCCACCTGAGGAACTTCTCACTTGCACTTGGCACCACAACAGAGCCCTGACAGAAGGAGAGACTGGAGGCCAACCTGCAGTTCTGTATCTGGTAAGCAGTGTAGCTGACTCTTGCTAAAGCAATACAGAAAGACCTTCCTTAAACCAAAGCCTGTGTAAATGGTGATTAGTAAGATTTTGCTTTCTACATTCTTCCGTGAGAAAGGCACCCATACCCTTTTTCCCAGGACACTGCACAGAAAGCAAGCAAGGATTAGGATTCAGTTGAATGTCTGTTCAAGCCACAGCCCAAGTAAATAATTTAGACTGGAACCGATTCAGCCTCATCAGGTAAGTTTTACATTAGGACAAATTGATTTATTTCTATTTCTATTACTTACATTGATGATAAATAGTTATGTGAAACTGCACCACAACTTTCCTTTCCATGCATCATTTTTTGAGCTGTCTTCCACTTGAGTGTCTTTTATAAGATGTCTAACTGCATCAAAAGTATATACCTGTATTTCAAATCACCTGGCCATCATGTTAATTTCTTCAGTCATGAGACAAAAGTAAGTATGAAACAACCAAAATCTGATGGAAGGGACTGGTCTCTGCTGCGTGGCAGACTGAAATATAGGACCAAGAGAAAGTTGGGTCTTCAATAATCATCCCTATGCTGCTACTAATACCCAGTGATATTAGTCAAATGTGCTATTTCATGTAAATTAGCATATATTATGTATGCACTATTTTCAGAGCATCCTGTTATTTACAGTGTTGAGATCAGGTTGGAAAAGTATATGATTTTACTTCAATGACATGTTGCTACTGCCAGAGATCTTGGCATTCAGAGTGAAATCTAGGTGGATTAAAATGATAATTGTTCCAAAAAGGAATTTAAAAAAGAGATTTCATAATTTTTCACTTTCAAAATCCTGAAGCACAATGAATCAGTGCTGTATCTAACATTGACAATAGAACTGAGAGCTTTTAAACTTATCTCTAGGTCAGACTCCTTAACACATCAGTGACTTGGTTTTCTTATTTGTACAACAGCAGTAAGCTGCCTGACAAGACAAATGTCATAGATATCTAGTGAAAGTTTTTTAACAGAAGTTTTAAATTTCTCAAGCTGATACATGGACAAACAAGGATAGCCTGATTATTATTATTTTTTTAATTACAGTGAAAAAAAATTAAACTCACACCTTACATTTATTAAACAAAACAAATTATTTGCAGAAGGACAGAATGTATAATCTTTCAAATGGACAAATTGGAGAGAGAATACGGAACCAACCAAAAAATAACCTTATTATAGTACTTTGTACAATCATGTTAGAACTATCAAACTGCAAGAAAGCCATTAAACTATCCAATCACAATGCATTTGATTCAGGTAATAAGGGGTTAACAATACTGCTGTATATTTGCACAGCAATATAAAATTTCCTATATGCTTTCTCATTCATTACTGTGTTTTATCTAAATCACCTTGTGAAGGAAATAAGGTAAGCATTATCTCTGTCAGACATTAATCAAGGGCTCAAACCTCTGGTATTAAATGGCTCATCAGAAATTACAAGCAACTAAAAGAATAAATACTGGAACCCAGGTCCTTTGGTCCTCTATTCAGTATTCTTTTGCTAATAATCTAATATCTCGTACTATTATCAATAAAATGTTACTTGGGTCATGAATAGGTTTTTTTTTAATATTTAGGGAATATATATGTACAATGTGCTAGTTTGTACAGCAAAGTGAATCATTTATGCATATATATATCCACTTTTTCAGATTATTTTCCCATATAGATCACTACAGTATAATTGATAATATACATCTCAATTCCAATCACCCAATTTACCCCTCCATTCCCTTACCTCCTAGATAACCATAAGTTTGTTTTCTATATCTGACTATTTCTGTTTTGTAAGTAAGTTCATTTGTATCATTTTTTTTGTTGTTGGATACTGGTTCCCCATGTGGAAGTTCAGGCTGTGACATCACAAGAACCCAATCAAACAAACAAAAAATCAAACTAGAAGTTTCTCAACTTTCAAAATTACAGAAAGGACACAAACATGTACCAATAGGTTCATTTGATGGAGTATATATTCTAAGAAGAAAAAAACAGCACATTTCTTTTTCAAAAAGTCTCTTTTCAACAATTCATACTCTCAAATTTTGTCTGGCCTATAGGGAAAGAATTCCCAGCTAATAATAATGTGTTGAGTGCTTCTGCACCCCAGCACTGGTCTGCAGGATTTAAGAATAGGCATAAAGCAGGACCCTTGCCCAGAAGCATTTTAAAATCTATTGGACATACGAGATCAGCATAAAGCATTCAGACTCACGACAGTGAGGAGTTCAGAATAAGGAAGGGCTTTCAGAAAGCTGATGGTTTAATGGAGGAATGAGAGCATTGTGAGACACCACCTGGCCAGGTTAGGTTTATAAAGAAAGACACGGCGGACATTTCCGATCTGGTGAAGATGCTCAGGGTGTGGAGAAGGAAAGAGAGGTGGTGGAGCAGCAGGAGGAAACCGAGGCGCAGAGAAACATGCTGAGTAAATGGATGAACGGAGGCACTGCAGTTGGAATCCAGGTCTCCAACCGTAAACAATGAACTCGTATACCATTCTGCTCCTCCTAACTGGTCTTCCTGCCTCCATTCTGGCACCCCTATCCAAGAAAGTCTCCACTATATTAAGTTTCTTTCTGACACACAATTCTGATCAGCAAGTCTCCTCAAATCTCTTCAGTGACTTACTATGGCTTTCAGAAAGAAGCGGAAACTGGAACATGGCATACAAATACCCATCAAGACCTAGACTCAATCTCTTTTCTGCCGGGTCCACCACATGCCACTTTTGTTTCAGCCACTAACATCAATTCACAGCTCCTTTACTGGGCATGCTACCACATCTCTCTACCTTTGTATACATGTTCCCTTAAATGCCTTTCCCACCCCTTCATCAATTAATGCCTCATTCTTCAAGCCTTGGTGCAAATACCACCTACTATGGTAAGCCCTTCCTTCCCACACTCAAGCATTCAATTTGAGTCAGACGCCTCTCCATGATGTTTCTATTATCACCCTCCACTACATATTCCCATTGTTCCTTATCACACAGCTCTGTAATTGTTAGTTAACTTCCCTGTCTCCCTCACTAGACAATGGCATCTTTGTATCACCAACCTTCAGAATAATGCCTAGCACATAGTAAGTGCTCAGTAAGTCTTTGTGGCATACAGAAACTCACTATGCTCACCTTTTATCAATTAAAATCAAAACACGTTTAAACCAATTAAAAACAAATAACCAAATACTCAGAAAGTTATATAAGAACCAGAATATTAACTTCTGTTATTTCAAGTTACTAACGCAATTATACTATCTAAACAACCAAGGTGAAGGTGAAGGTGAAGTCGAAGGTGAAGTCGCTCAGTCGTGTCTGACTCTTTGCGACCCCATGGACTGAAGCCCACCAGGCTCCTCAGTCCATGGAATTTTCCAGGCAAGAGTACTGGAGTGGGTTGCCATTTCCTTCTCCAGAGGATCTTCCCAACCCAGGGATCAAACCCAGGTCTCCCGCACTGCAGGCAAACACTTTAACCTCTGAGCCACCAGGGAAGCCCAAACAACCAAAGGCTTTACCCTGGGGTAGGGTGGTGTAGCATTCTTTGACATTTTTGCATTTTGACTTTGTATTTCTGTATAATTCCTAAAACAACCAACCAAAGGCTTTAGGAATTATACAGAATACAAAGTCAAAATGCAAAAATATCAAAGAATGCTACACCACTCTACCCCAGGGTATGTATGTGAGGGGTGCTGGTTCTACCTTTAACACTGTGCTTAGTTGCATCTGACTCTTTGTGACCCTTTGGATTACAGCCCTCCAGTTCCTCTGTTCATGGGATTTTCCAGGCAAGAATACTGGAACGGGTTAACATTTCCTTCTCCAGGGGATCTTCCTGACCTATAGATTGAACCCAGGTCTCCTGCATCTCCAGCATTGGCAGGCAGATTCTTTACCCGCTGAGCCATCAGGGAAGTCTGCCTCTTACACTAGCCTCTCTTAATGGTTAAATCACTGCCTGAAAAATGTGCGATTCAGGAGGTCTCCTTCACGACACTTCCAGAGTGTTCTGAACTACTTGAGTTGACAAAATACATTCCATGGTTGACATCAAATTACTAATTAATTAAGATTCATGTTGTTTGATGACATGCTACAATCTGGGCCTAACCAGACGGTTTACATAAAATACAAAGCTCTACTACTAAGGCATTATTCAAATTGTGATGAGTCCAAAACAAGGTTGCCTTCATTAAAAATAACCAAAATAAAAGGGTCATTATGAGGCTGTATATATGAAGAAAATGGAAGTAAGCTTTATTAAACTGATCTAACTAATCTCATGCAGGAGTCATTAAAAGTCCTGAAATGCTGCTCTGAAAACTTCTCACTAATACCCATCCAAAGGTTAAAGGATATAAATAAAAGTCATTCCTCTCAGTTTCCCAGAACAATTAGAAACTAAATGAAAACAACTGAATCACAACCCTTATACTGTATGAATCCACTATACCATAGCTATGGTGTTAAATTTTCTACACGGTAGAAACTTTCATTTTAGCTAATACTATATAGATGTTTGTAATTAACTGTTTACTGACAGATGAACTATCTTCAATATCAACCACTGATGCAGTCAGTGTTATTTCCCTTCTCCCTTGTCAATGACCTCCTCCTCTTCCCAGTTTCTTCAAGTGGAATAAGTCATAATTTCCTTGACTCTCTGGTAACCCAACAGTTTCATTCTTCTATAGGAGACACATGCCTTTAAGGAACTGATGAAAACTAGGGGGCCCAGAAAAATAAATGTATCTACATACACTCACATTTTTTCATACAATTTCAGTTTAAGAACCCTTATCCCCCATAATCACCTACACAAATAATTTCTATTACTATACGGTGCTCTCTTACAACCTCCCACAACACCTTACACACACACACACATGAACACAATTAAGGACTACTACAGTGATTAACAACATAATACTCAGCTAGGTAATGCTTCACTCTACCAACAATATTTCAAGAATCCCAGATGAACTCCTCTCTTAGGCCTTAGAACACATTGAGCACTTCAATAAGACAAAATAAGGAGTAAGGCATTTATTTTAAAAGTTTACCAAGTCTTATTATTTGGTCAACTTTCCTGCCTTAAAATGAACTGAAATGCCGTTCTAAATATGTGTTTATGAAGTCTGACATGTCTGCTTGTAAAATCATGTAAGGCTCAAAAGTTATTTTGAGTACAAAAGAAAGTTCCCATAGATATCAACAAACTCTTGGATTCAAATACTTGTTCTAATCTATTAAGCTATGTTCAACACCAAATAGTGTTAGCTAGGAACTGAAAGGGATACATCTCACAACTATCTCGTTACCTTGTCAAAGCATAAAAGATGAAACAGGACAAATGACCAAAGGGAAGGGAAGCCTAGAATCAAGGTGTTATTACTAGCAGACAGAGATAAGTGCTTCTGCTTGAACTCGTACATCCCCAAAGTGGAAGGCTCTTGCTGGATGTACCAAACTTTGTAGAAACTATCAGTTCACTTTTATTTTTGTTTAAACCTTTAATCACCGTTTAAGCCAGTTCTGTATTGGGTCCAAAAAAAGAAAGAAGAAACATGATCACTCTTTTACTGCAAAATGATAACTTTCAAAAATCACATCAGGATTTTTATACATTAAACTTGGCGATAGAAACAAAACTTTTCTAAGTTTGTAATAGGAGCACCCATTAAACCTCTGTCAGGGCAGATAAGTCACAAAGCGCTTGTGACTCAGTTTCTTCGTTTCTAAATACTAGAGTGGAGAGTGGAAACAGCACACATCAAGTAACTGTCGGTTCGCCTCAAGTTAAGATGGAACTGATGAGACCTTCGACTGGTTGTTTTATTACACCCTGCTAGGTACCTTTCCACATAACAGAAGGCTGTAAATTTCCTGTAACCATAACACTTCGATCACTATTTTCCAATCTGGACAGTCCATAATTGAAAGGCAAACAGGGGGCAAGCGAGAAGCACAACAGGTATCAGTACATACTAAATGGCCAGATGGCCTAAGCAAAATCTTTGTTGTAAGGTCACTGCCTCCTTCCTTATAACCCAGTTGCTGGTTAAAACTGAAAACTAAATATACAACATGTGGCTTTTGCGCTCCAAACAAACAGAGAACTTTCGGACAGGAGTATTTGCTGAACTTGAGCTGGAAAACCATGTCCCCTTGCCATCCGAATTAGAAAGTTTTTTGATAAACGTCTGCCGAATATTTGCCAGGGCTGACAAAAAAAAAAAGTCTTTAGCCAATACAGTGTATGAATTTGACCAGTTTTGAAGTTTCACTATTATTATACCGTTTTTCTATAAGCTGAAGGCAAAAATGAAGGAAAAAAAAAAAAAAAAAAGAGGAACCTTTTTAACTGATGAGTTGAAGAAACCTCAGTATTTCCCAATCTAATACCAGGCCCCATAGATTTCATTCCTCTGCCCATGAAGTCAGCGGCAGGAAATGGACTGCCTGCTCTCACTCCTTCAGAGGCTCTCACGACGCGAGATTTGTGCAGTTGGTCCACTGCTTTTGAGCGTTCTTAACCTACTAACTGGAAGTACTGGACGACTGGCGATCACACACATACTACAGTTGGTGGTACCTCCTCCAGCCTCTAACTCCCACGCTCCCCCCACTCAAAGAAATGTTTCTTGGGCGAGCACATGGAGAGGCAAGGGTGGGGGGAACACGTGGCGCCTCTTCCTTAGATATCTGGTCAAGTAGAAAAGACTGGGGGCCTAAGTTCTGTGCTTTTTGTTGCGGTGGTGGTGGGATTTTTGTTTGGTTGGTTGATTGGTTGTTTGGGTTTTTTTTTTTTTTTTTTCTTTGTAAGTCTGTGAGTGGGCTCCCTAGTACTGGGGCTGAAAAAAAGAGAGGTTCCTCTGCCCAGACCCTAAGCGTTAAAGGGTCAAAACCCCAGCAATTGATATGGATGGGAGGGGAATGAAATCTCGCAAAGAAGGATCGCGCCCCCAAGTTATACCAACAACAGCCCCTACCCTGTACGCGGGGTCTCCCCAAGTTGGGGTGGGGCCTTTCTCCTTCCCGCATCGCCTCCCGGCTGCCAAGAGGGAGAAAGGAGTTAACTGCAGAAGGGGGTGCTCTTCCGCCCCCACGCCGTCTCCGCGCCTCGGCGTGGCCGCTGCTTTAGCGGCTCCCCGAGTTGCACAGCGAGGTCGCGGCCACCCTTGGGAGGGGGCCCCGGGTCCCCCCGTGTTCAACGACAGGAGGATCCCGGGGCTCTCGCTGTCCCTAAGGCCGGCGGGGGCTGCGGGAGCACTCACCAATTTAGGTTTGTTTCTCGTTTCCTCTTCGTTGGCGGCCCGGCTCCCCGCGCTGCGCTTGTTGCTTCGGCCCCCACCGGGCTCGTCGCCGCTGCCTCCCGCGCCCGCCGCCGCCGCCGCCGCCCCGGGCTGCTCCATCTTTCTTCGGCCCTGTCACCTGTGCCCGGAGCCCCACTTCTGCTTCGCTGAGGAAGCCCCTCGGGGCGGTCTCGCTGCCCCGCGTGGATTCGGCAGCGCCTCTTCCTGGAAGGGAAAGTGGGTCTGCCGACTTCACGTCCCCGGGGCTCTCGGCTCCCAGGCACCCCAGACTCGACAAGCCGCTGCCACTACTCTGCGCTGGGGCAAGCTCTGCCCCCGAGCGGCTGTAATTACCACGGTCGCCGCCGCCCTCAGGGCGGTGTTTAGGGTGGAGGGAAAGTAGGTGCCTATCCTTTAAGAGGTCCTCCGCACACGTGATTCATCAAAGTGCCCGCAGTCCGCCGCCCGGGCGCGGAAAGCTGCTTCCTACTCCCGCTGCCGGGCGGCGCGGCTACTGAGCATGCCCGGCGCGGCGACGGCTGCCAAACGACAGGACTTGAAGCTGAGGTTAAGCACTGATTTCCCTTCCTAGGGGCCTAGCGTGAAATGGAACGGGACTAGCCGAGAGAGAGGAGGTGTAGCCCATTTTAGAGACGGGGACACTGAGGCCTGCGGTGATTCACGTATGAGTTTTACCTGAGGCTCCGCTTCCACTCGTGTAGGCCAGAGCACCTTCCCCTGCTGGCCAAGGCCTTGCCAGGGGTGTGGTTGTGCTCCACTCCGTGGGAGGGGTTGATTGGCAAGACAGCTGGCACCCCGCAGGAGCACCGCCATGGGCAGCGCTGATTAATTGCCTAGACACACTGTACGGGTCAAAGTGGAAGGGGTGGGTGTTTTCTGTTGCCATGATTGCGTTGAGACCAAAGAAACACAGTCGTTCCTTTATTCCCAGGCTGCGGGGTGGGAGTAGCAGCAGACGCCCACTGCTTAATCCAGAGGGGGTGTAAGGCTCTTTAGGCAAAGCACCTATGGAGAGCTAACAGTTGGATTGAGTGCTATTTTCAGTGTTCTGAACTACTTAGGTTTAGAGTTGTGGGGAGCGTGTAAGAACTTGTGTGTCAAGCTTTGTTAAAAATGTAAATCTCTAGACAAATGCTGGGTAACTGAGCAGCAGCAGCCACAGGGCACCGCGGGTATTCCTAATTTTCACCCTAGAGTTGTCAGGAAGAGGCCCACGCCTCTTGAAAAACAGTGTTCACACCGAGAACAATCGCGAGACCTGGCAGAACTTGAATGAACCACTTTCATACAACCTAGAGAAGCTAGAAATGTAAATTTAGATCCCATGTGCCTGTAAACATGCCCATGTGCCTGTTATTCATATATCTTCAGGCTGTCATCTTTTTGCCCTACTCCCCTTCAACCTAAACTCTGTAAATTTTTATGAACACATTTATTCAGAGTGTATTAGGATAAATTTGACCATGCTGTATGAGGCAAGTAGCTTGGAAAGTGCAATGAAAACAATGTTAGACATCTGAAAGCAGTCTAAATGCTGACTTTGCCATTGTCCTTAACTTGCTTTTTAATTATGCAGGTGGTAAACGACCCAAGAACAGCAGAGAAGAGGGGATACATGCTCCCAGTCAGGGTGGGCAAGGAGCCCTGAGGTAAATTTGTAGGAGTTCCTGTTTGACTTAAAATTTGATGTGTATTCTGAATTTGACTCACTACACACACACGTGCACACACACATGCACACTCACTCATGCATGATTTAAATTCCTTAAATGCCCCTCTCCTGAAAAATGGCATAGAAATGGATGCTGCAGTAAGATGTGACCTGGTTATCCACTGCTTTCAGATAATTCCTGTTGGAGAGACATGGAGATGAGCCACAGCTGAGGGTGCTCCGAGCTCAAGTGTTGCTTCATAATCTGCTCAGTAGATCTTCATTGAGCTTCTCAGAGCAGGGGTACCCAACCTCTGGGATCTAATGCCTGATGATCTGAGGTGGAGCTGAGGTAATAATAATCGAAATAAAGTGCATAATGAATGTCATGTGCTTGAATCATCCTGAAATGTACACTGCCTCCAACCTGGTCTGTGGATAAATTGTCTTGCACAAAACCAGCCTCTGGTGCCAAAAAGGCTGGGGACTGCTGCCTTCAGGTATACCAGGTGATATCCAAAGTGCTGTGTGTTAGGAGTATGAAGCTCAC